>VZUI01044110.1:0-95908 GCA_013401135.1 Cettia cetti
TTTTTTTTTGTATTACTGCTTTTTTTTATTTTATTTTATTATTTTCCTTTTTCTTTTCATTAAATAGTCTTTCTAGTCTAGAGCCTCTCACTTCGTTTTCTTTCAAACCACAACAGCTGTAAAAACCACAAACGTCTGTGAAGACATTAGAGTGTTTTCATGACACAATACTGTAAATATTGGCCTGGAGATATACAGTTTAAGAGTAGAAAAGTGAGTAGATATTTTTTCCTATTTCCTTCTATTCCTCTCTCCAATTATTATTTTTGTCTTTTACAGTTTTGGTAACAGAAAAAATGAATGTGGTATTGTTAAAAGCTTTTGGGTCCAGGCTGAATTGACTCAACTTGAAGGATGTAGGACTGATAAAATAGATTTATTAGATATTTATTAGATTTCTTTATAGGTGCTTCCAGAACTTGCTACAGAGAATTGGTCCACTGGAAAACATATGATAATGGATCAGAGGATTTAATTCTGCTTTTGGCTCCATCAGTGAGCTGCTATCTGACTTTAAATCAAATGACTTCTTCAATTTTTCTCACTCCAAATTCTCTCATCTTCTTCTGTTAAGATTTTACACTTCACTGAAACTTTCTATTGAAAGCTTTCTATGCAACAGTGGTCCAAAATGGAGTCTCCTTTAAGTGAGTCTTCTCCCAGTGCTAATCTGAAAAATTCTCTAAAATAAAGTCAGAAACCTGGGAGAATAGTGTTCTGGTTTAATCTCTTTTCCTACATGGCAAGTTCTTAATTTGGTTTCTCCCCTAGCTGATATTTTAGGGTTTCCACAATGGCTAAGGCACTAATAGGTGAAATAAATGATGTACAATATCACACCCTGTTTTCCCCTATTTCCACATCCCCCAGATCAGTGAGCAATGTGTAAAAGCACAAAAAGACAGGAGGTTCATTTAAGAAACTATAGCATAGCATTCTAGAGGGAGTTTATTGGTATGTTGTTTTAAAGGCATTTAGCCAATAAAATACCCCATACAAGCTATTCAAGTTAGTCAGCAGTCACAATGCTTTGACTCTTACTTCTAAGATTGCTAAAAATTATTAAATTGACATTTTGGATGGAAAAAAATTCATTTATTTCTGTGAAAGCAGACTCCCAGGAAGCATCCAACTGCCTCACACAATGGAAGGCTAAGACTGTGCAGCTAGGTTTCCACAGTGACTTGTAAGAATTTTACAAGACTTGGATGATCAAGTTGAAACGTACTTTGGCCCATGCCCTGAACACTACATCCCAGTCAGGGGTTTCTGGGAGCTGAGAGATTCTGTATCTGTCAACTGATCCCACCTTCGTCTCTAGCTGGTTTTTACATCATTATATATAGTTTATTTTTCATATTCATTTTGACTAAATGCATTACTTCTCTGAGGCCTTGTTTTAGCCACATCCAACATAGAAACAGTGTTCTTTAGATGCCTTCCAAGTTCATCTGCCTTTAGCTTACCTGAAATTTCCAGCATTGAGTGGAAAGAGGTGAGAATCAGCTACTATTCAGTGGCTACCTGTGGTCACAGTCCCTCTGCTTTCTTGGAGAAGTGTTTTGCCAGCAGAAAGTAAAGGTAGGTAACTAATGTAAACCCTTACAGCAAGTTATTATATCTAGAACTCATTTGTATGCCCCAGAGAAAGCAAATTAAAAAAGTGGGGAGCTGCTCCCTGAGAGTAGCTGACATCTTCCATTTTCTATAAAGGTCAGGGTCCCAGATTATGAGAAACACTACTATACAGTGAGATTTTTCTTTACATTTAGTAAAATGAAAATTCTACGACAAATTAAATTCTGCTAATATCCCTAATAATTATCTGTGAAAGAACTAGGAAATATATTATTCAGTGCCTATACAAATTGGCTTGTTGGGAGCTGTTCTTTCTGCATGACCTTGGTCTAGCAATTTTTTCAAAATGAGAGGCTTGTTGTTGGCAAGGGCCAGCCATTTTTGTTAGGTAATTTACCTTAATTTTCTGTACTTGCTTTGCTTCATTACATACTTCATGTTTTCCTCATGTTATTTTGCACAAAATAACTGTAGAGTAACGTATTTGAAGATGATGAACTCAGTTTCTGAAGAAAATACTCTCACAGACAATAGTACACCTGGCTAGTCTGAAGCTGTAGAGAGAAGAGATCAAGCATGAGATAAAGTTACAATGGTGTCATAAACTACTGCCAGAATCGTTGAGTACACTACGAATGACTGTGTGCAGACACACAGTCTGATGAATAAAATTTATTATGTGAATCTAGTCTGAAGGTTCCTTGTTACTCTACGCTGAGATTTCTGCTTGAATTGCTTTACTACTGGTGAATTTTTCCCATCCACCTTCTTTCCAACAAACTAATAAGGAATTTTTACTAAATGTGTAATGCCAGACTGAAAGGAGAGAAATTGGAATGAAAATGGTATTGGGGTTTATGTAAAAATGAATTTAGGAATGTTAAAAACAATTTTCTGCCTGCAGAAAAGCAAACAAACAAAAAAACCCAAAACAAAACAAAAAAACCCCAAAACCTCAAACCAACCAAGCAAAACCCAAACCCAAACCAAACAAACCAAACAAAAACCAACCAAACAAAAAAGCTGTAAACAAAACAACAACAAAAAAATCAAAACACAAAAGAATCCCAAAACAAAATCAACATGCCAAAATTTTATATTGTTCAGTTGCTAGTAGTCAAAACACTTATCTATGGCTTCATTATTGAGACTACAGTTCTCACTTTACATGACCTAGAGGTGACACTTGCTCAGGCCTGCAAAATCATACCATCTGTCTCACCCCTGACCATGGCAACTCATCTGTTAGGGAAAGATTTTTACCTTAATATGGTCTCAGCCATAATATGTACTGTGTATAAGACTGAGGACTGAGAACTAGTATGCTTACTAAGACAGAGAGACCGAAAATCGTGTCCTTGCTATCTTCAAGTTCACTCCAACATTTCAGGACATATAACTGATCTCTATATCACAGTAACAGCTTGACTGATCAGATGACTCTTTAGATTTAGGATGAGCTTCTTTCTTATGAGCATTTTACAGGCACATGCTAAGCCAGAGAACATGGCTGATGCTAGTTCTACAGTTCTCTGTCTCCAGCCATCCTGCTCCCCACTTTCTGCCCCTAGTGATATGACAGAAAGAAGAACAGAGTGGAGAGCCTAATGTGAAGAGAACAAATCATTGGTACCTCTTATTCAGCACAAGCAAGGATTGCCTTTTCAGGCTGAGTTAAATATCCAATGCAGACATATCCTAAGACACTGGCAATTTAGAAGACTACTGCACCTCCCAAGGTACAGTATTCTAATTCACTAGATAAATTTCTCTTTAAATCCATCTAGGAATTCCATATCTGATGTCAAAATGCTTTGCCAACTAACATTTTATAACTAACAGCACATTTCTAGGGGAACATTGCAATTTGGCAAGCAATACTTTTCCCAACTGTATAATGTACTGTAAAAACTCTCTACTGTTTCTAGGAAGTGACTGAGTTTTCCTTGAATATTCTTCTATTTATCACTCTCAGTATTTCCAAGCATAAGTGTACAAGTTGTATGTCAGTGTACCTCCAATTTTTCAACAGCTGAAGCCTACATTTGTTCTGTAGCTTAAATACATTGCCCATAAGATGAAATATACCAAATAACCGGATCTCAAAAGTAGTTAGGCAAGTAGAAATATTTCAATATTATCAGGTACATAATAAATTTCTTTTGAAATCAGGCACCTTAAATTTGGTCTAAGAATATTGTACTTCTAGCCTGTTATTCATCGGCCAGCATTTGAAAGGAGGATATGAAAAAACCCTGATGTCGCACCATCTCATCCTGCTAGTATAACCTGAGGGTTTGGGGGTGTTTTTAAATTTTTTTTTAATCTAACATCATGCTGGTATCTTACCACAGCTGAATGAAGAAAAAGCTCTTTTCCTTAGCTTGGCACTTGTTTTTTGGTAGGATGGTATTTTTTGGTGCTTATACCAACAGCAATTGAAACAAAATGAAATAAAGCTAAATATATTCAAATCTCAAATACATGCATTGTAAAACCAACTATCATCACACATAAATAGTACGTGTGTAAAAACCCTGTCAGCATACACAGAGAGTTTAGACCTTTCATGTGCCTAAGAACTTTTTCTCTTTCTTCTTGATTTCTTTTCCAGCTGGATTTGCAAGAAGCTAAGCACCTGCATTTGCAAGACACTTTCTAAGGGCAATCTGGATGCAAGAGAGTTCATTTGCAGAATACTTCAGTGTCTTCTGAGAAATTTGTTCCAAGTGTTTAATGCAGCTCAGGTGCCACATTAGTGCCATAAAGCTGACTGTCTTGGGGAGGCAGTATGCTCCTACTGCTTCCCAGCCCCAGCCTGGCTTATTTATGATCAGCTCAGATTTCTCCTCATGTGGGTGTGCCCAGAAACCTTTGCCATAGAAAGAGACTGTGTGAGGCAATGCTATTATTAGATACCAGTGTCCTTCAGGCACACACTCGTCTCACACAATTTTTTGTTAAATATGGAAGTGGCATCTTGTCTGCTGCCTATGGAGATATTTTTTTCTCTTAGTAGCCTTCTCATATTAATGTGACTGATTTTGCTTGCAGTTTGTCTTCTCATTTGGCAGTTGCAAAGCATTATCTATGCTTGAAACACACTGCTGTAAATCAGAACTAAGTGATTTGAGGCAGTTGTTGGATGTTCAGTTGACTATCCCTGACATTGTTATGTGATGATTCGAAATGGAATGCTCTGCATTCTAGACAGAAATCCTATCAAGCATCATTCTGTTCTAATGCTGCATGCAACTCCTGGTATTTGTGAGGGTTTTGTAAGATTCCCTCCAGACACGAAAAGTATTTTTAAAGTTTCACCTACAGAACAGTCTTACAAGCCTTCTTATAGCCTCTACACAGTTCTCTTCCTTCAAGACACTGGTATTTTTCCAAGGTAGCACTGGTGAGTGCTAAACTTCTCAGAACAGTGAGCACAAACAAGCTGCTGAACACACAATCCAACCCACGTGAATTCCTCAGAAACAGGACTGCAAAACTCTTGGATGTTATTCACAACCATCTGTTTTATTTTCAATAGACACTTTCCTAACACTGTTGAAGTAACTATAACTGCTCTTTGGTCAGGGTTGTTGCTGTGTCTGTGGATGACTCGGGGTTAGTGTGAGAAGTTCAAAGCTGTAGGCTTCAAGCAAGCTGGTCTCTTCATTCTTATGAGTTTGGTCCAAGGTGTTTCTGAACAGTAGCTTAGATTTTCTGACTACGTTTCCTACACTATTGAGGTTAATGAAGTGGGTGGAGACAGTAGGATAGAAAGAATGGCATTTTAATTATGATAGGGACTGATAAGTGCAGGCATGCTGTGGGTATTTTGGAAAACAAGTTAGGATGTCGCAATATCAGGCTCAAGCATCAAGTAATTGCTCAAGCATCCTTGCAGTTAGTTCTAGAGAATGATTTCCTTGCCTTGCCTTGCCTTGCCTTGCCTTGCCTTGCCTTGCCTTGCCTTGCCTTGCCTTGCCTTGCCTTCTTCTGAGTTGGAAATGTACTGGTGCAATGGTGTATCCTAGTTCACCAAATCATGATAATTAAAACTACTGTGAAATGCAGAGCTCTGTTTCTCCTTTCCCTGGCTGGCAACTATGCTGGAGACATGTCATTGCATCATAGTGGTGATGATTTTACACTTGCATAGAAGTCATCTGTGTGAGAACGGAGCATATTCTTTCAACAAGTGTGCAGGTATTATGTTTTACTTCCATGGTTTCATTTTCAGGAAAGACAGCAATTTTTTCACTCTCTCATACCAGTCTAAGGGAAAGCTAGTCATCAGTCTGGAAATTATGGAGTTTAATCATTAGCTTTTGTAATTAATTGTAAAACTACTGAAGGCAAATAAAACTACGTCAGTCTACCCATTCATATCAGCAGTGTGACCCATTAACACTATAGTATACACACAGTCTTGAGAACTGAAGTCTATCTAAAAGGTTTTCAAAAACTGATGTATTTAAAGTATTGCATAAAGAATAAAAGTTGACAGGACTAATCAATTTTGAGTCCTTAGGCTAACATTTAATATTATTAGATTATTAAATAAGTTATGCTCCATTTCTTTCTTGTGTTTTTTTTTTTTTTCCTCTGCAACAATATCTTGTTTTATTGTATGGCTCAGTCTCAAAGGAGCTACTACACTTAAAGATGTCAAGAAAATAAAGGGAGAACCAGCCACTTTTTAGGAGCACAGGAACTTCAGATAAATCCCCTCAGGAAAACCGAACTATGAAATTACTTGTTTACTTAGTTCAAGGGCTTGTCAATACTTGAAAGGTATTCCAGATAAAATGTCATTATTCAGTACTATGTCTTATGCCCAGAAATATTTTTGTACATTAATGGTGCTTTCATTACTGGTAATTATTCCCTGCATTTGGAGCCAGAAGTGGGAGGATTATTAATACCTAATCCATACCAGGTTTTGCTAACTGATAGTGGTACCTGTCTGGTAAATGATGTTGCTTTTCAGCTATTTGGATTGTCTATCAGTTCACATCTATATCATCTACTGGGTCAAAGTTAGCCTGACCAAATGGCCAGTTGGTTTTCAAATTGATGTTTTTGTACACCACCCAGAACTATCTTTCCCATCTGCCATCAGCTGCAAATTTCACTTACCTGTGTGTGTGATCATATTTCTTAATCATGAGTATTCACACCACTATTTTGTGACTAAGACTGCATTTACTTTCTCTGCAGAAATCTTGTAAATGTACTGCTGCTCTAATAAGAAGAGTCACATGAAATCAGTATTTCTTAATGTGGTTATGGACTAAATGTATAAACAGACACTCTTCAAAGGACAGACATAGACTATAATTTTAATATCAGCAACAATTCTATAACTACTTTTTCACAATAGCACATAACTAGCATCAAGCAACAACACAAAAGCCCCAGTAAGTTCAATCTACTGCTTAGAATGGATAACAGGAATAAAAAGGGGCTAAAAGCATTAAGATTTAAGCATTTGTATTTAGCATTAAAGCATTACCATTTAAGCATTAATTTTTAAAAGAAAGGAATTTAAAGGATTGTATTAATACCTGAAATTATTTTCAATTTTTATTTAAAAACCTAGTAAAGTAATTACAATGTTTGATCAGAAGCAAGGGCACGTCTCTTCAACACAGTGTTATCAAGTTATTTGCTACCTGCCTTTCTCAAAGATTTGTTTGTAAAGGAACATTGCCAACATGTGGATAGACTTTCAGTGAAATAAATACACCACTGAAAAATTCACCACAGGCAAGCGGAAAGAACTCTAGTTTCTGAATATACACTTGAATTAAACACATTAGCCAGACTTTATGCTTCTTTGTTTTCTGGAGATGCTATAAGTAAGAGTGCCATTGTGTAGTCCTGAGTTTTCAAGCTGAACGTGTTGATGTTAAAAAAGGGTTCTTTCCCAGACTTTCTTCTGGTAAACAGAAGAACGTTTTGTAAATATAGAAATGTTTACATTCTTTCTTATGGGACGGACCTTCTTCTGATGTCCCTCTGGGATGACCAATTGGTAGAAAGGTTTACCTTTTGTATTACCAATCAAACTGGCTTCTGACTTTCTGTATAAAAGAGGAGTTCATCCCACAATAAAGGGAGAACCCACGAAACCTGCAAAGGAACCTGTCTCATTTCCTTTGATGTCTCTTGCGACACCGTGGCTTAATAGATGTTACTGGCATGTGGACCTTGTTTAGTGTATGGTATGTCCTCTATCCTTTAACATATCCTATCTGACTGAAGGCTACATTTTTGTTGCAAGTAAAAGCTCTACAGTTTACTGAATAACTGAAGACTATGAGAGAGTATCACAAAAGCTAATGATTTAACTCCAAAGTACACTATTTTGCTACAGAAGTATTAGTCACGTTGTTTTCACACAATTTTCTCTTACAATCTTTTTAATGGGTGTAAGGGGTTTTGCCCTCATTGCCCTATACAAATGGAATCAAACTAGGGTATCAACACAAAACACTTCAGAGAAGTATGTGTAAAAATATGGATATGTTACACAGACCATACCACTACACCTTGTGCTTACTTTTGCTTTATGGAAGACTGAGAACACATCAACCAGCTTAGTATCTTATGGCAGGCATGTTCACAGAACTCAGCATATCAGGAGCAAAGTTACTTTGGATGGTTCATACTTCTCATATTCAATACTTGCCTGATTCACATCACTTAACTTTGTAGCACGAGACAAAGATTATCAAATACATTAATAAAAACACATTAAATGAATAGTGCTAGTTTTTCACTGCACTTGATAAGTGGCTGATAATTTCAGATTATAGCTCTTCATAAGCTCTCCAGTTTGAAAAGGAGAAAGTAATACTATTCAATTGCTTAATGGGATACTTCGGAGATGAGCCATAAGCATAGATGATTTCTTAAATTCCAGTGTTATTCTGGCTATTAAAAATGGGATACTTATGCTTGTATCTTATTTATTAAGCATCCCGTTTGTATCTTATTCATTAAGCACAGTAATTGAAGTTCTCAAAATTCATACCCATTGTTGCTTTACTACTGTTGATGTCAGTGTTGATTTCAAGATGACATAAGTCTTGTCAATACTAAGTGCTTTTAAAATGCTCACTGTGGATTTATTCTGGGCAAACTTCCTACTTTATAAAAGTAGTCTGTCTTAGTGAATCAATTTACTATTTCTTTCTCAGTATTTTAAGAATGGTAATTTTCAATGCCATTTAGCTTCAAGTTATGGTGGATAGGAGGAAGTGTCTGCTTCCTGAGCTGAGCTGAGAATGGAATCACAGGAAAAAGAGACAAATCTAGGGATGATCTATGGATCAGCTGAGGAATAAACTCTAACGCACAGACTGGCATAGACAGTTTATTACTGGAAGCAGAGGAGAATTTTGAGCTGAGGTTGCTTTGCTGCATGTTTATAAGCCCTCTTGTTGCGGTTGCTGTTGTGATCCAGATACTTCACAGCTTCTGATAAAACTCTGAAACCCCAAATTAGATAATTATTTATATAATAAATTATTATTAAATTATTATTTTGGTGAACTAGATTTCTGCCAGATTAGGCAGCTGAAGAGTTGAAATCAGTCTTTGGAGCAATATAACAAGAATTAGAGTTGGTGTAAGGTAAGCAGTGAAACATGAGACAAGAACTGAACAGGGAAAAGGACACTGCAATTTTGGAAAGTGGCAAGCTGTTAGAACTGCCCAAATCATCACGTTTAACTGTATCCTAATTTCTCCTATGGAAAAAGCATGAATCATGCCCAATTGTATTCTGGCCATAAAACCTGGTAAATTATTTCTATGCTACCTGGTGGATATATTTATAGTACATGATCATTTCTAGCTAGTACATGCTTTTTAAAAGAAATGAAACACTAGATGGAGGTCTTTAGAATTGAGATATAAACATACTAGCAATATTCCAAGAAAAAGAGAAAAATACACTGGTTTAATTCTAGGACCTGAAATTTCTTACAGTAGCTTATTTCTTTTTCTGAATTAAACAAAATCAGCAAAGCAAGAAAAGCATTTATGGCAAAGTGAGTATTCTACAATAAAGTTTTCCAGTGTTCTAACCCTGTTATGACTCTTCCTTACAGTAGCTTGGGGTGTTTTTACCTGCAGTGTAGCACTGTAATCTACCCTCACGTGCCACAGGTGTTTATTCCTACATGACTATTGAGAATGGAACTGCAACTGGGGCTGGGCACCATGTCAAATCCTTGTTCAAGGCCACAGAGAATAAAAAGCTTTCTGGTTTCTAAGAAAATACACAGTGGTCTTAATGTTTCTGAAAGAGACATGGTGAGAGGCAACGTCACAGTGTGACCTTAACCACACTCCATTTAAAAGAGGAACATATATCTAGGAAGTATTGCTGAAAGGTGGGTTGTAGACAACACAAAACAGACAGCAATGACACTTCTATGGAAGCAGCTGCTTCTCCTAGCAAGAATCTGCAATGAGTTAAGATATGCAAAAACAACCATGCCTCATTTAGCTCCACTGTTCAGAAAATTATTTACTTTAATTATTTAACTGGTTACACCTGTAGAAAGAGATAGACACATAGATAAGGATATTTATTTTGCAAACACAGTGCTATGAATTGCTTGGGACAGTACTTTCTGCTAAAAGTGGTTACAAGTGGCTGTAGTTCCTGCTGGCAGGGGACGAGGATGTGAGATTTGTTGAGTGATGTGCACACCAAAGAAACAATTTTGGCTTTAAATACAAAACCTCACATTCAGGAAGAAGTTAACATATTAATCAGTAGTATTAACCACTTCAGTCAATGAATAAAAAGAACTTCCTTATTCCTTATCTCTCAGTTCAAGCTTTAGGCACAAGTATTTGTTGGGACAATTTTGTCATCGTATTTTAAGGTTGTCAGCCAAATGATTCACCACTTCCACACCTGAGTCTGAGTTACTTCTGACATGTTTTGGCAAGACTAATGAATCCTTGCCTTCCAGGCCCTGGAGACCTGGCAAATTCTCAGCTACAAAGCTTCACTGTGTGTAGTTGCTTCTTACGTGCAGTTCCGATTGAAAACAACTGAAGACTTACCACTGGGTCAAAAGCACCTAAGTGTCTGCTGATACTTGTACTGTTCATGAAACCTCTGTGCCTTTCATGCGAAAAATAAACCGGAAAAAGACAGTCTGAGTCATGTTTCCAGGTGTCTAAAAGCTGGAAGATCTAAAGCATTCTTAAGAGATGGAATGTCTTCAAAGTTAAAAAAGGTGCAAGTTTGCTGGCAAACATATTTTAACCCATGAAAAGGTCTCAATTAAGATATTGCTGAATGGATGCTACCAATCTATGGCACAAATACAGGTTATGGCAAATGTTCTAAGGATATATTTAGGCTTTGAGTAACCACAGAAATATTTTATTCTGCATCTTAAAAAAAAAAGAGACAGATTGTGGTAATAGTTGACTTAAAATCTGAAAAAAGAAACAATTTAAAATTCTTCACTTTTACAAATCACTCACAAGCTATAACTAAAACTGTATTTATTTTATAGTGGAAAGGATCTGTAACTTTTAGGTACCTTTTAAAAATCATATTGTAGAAATTCTAGCTTTTTACCAACACGAGCAAAGATGGACCTTCAAATCCATTCATTTTTTTTTCCTAAATGATGTTATACAAAACTACAGTGAAACCCTTATTCTTCGACTACAGTACAAACAGTGCTACTGTGAAATGAGCTCTATACCTGACTGTATGACTAATTCCTATTGTATTATCTTAAAACTTGATGTTAATAGGAAAATCTAGATATGGAAATCTCTGCACAAATAATGGAGCATGATCTTATTTTAGCCTTTTAGCTTCCCAAAGATGTATTATACTAATTAAGGATTTTTGATTAGCAGAAATGAAGAATGGTGAAAACAAGTGATGAGGTACCCAAAAACACCATTCAGGCCTCTCTGCAGCCTCTGTATGACACTGTGTAGAATCCCAGCAAAGTTAGCTACATAGGTATTGTTTCTTTAATATATTTAAATATAGGACAGACATGGTTAGTGCTTTGAAAAGAAAGCTCTAGAGACCTGTCATCCTATTAAAAGAAATTATTTGATGATTTAATAATTTAAAGAAGTTTTTCTTTTGAGGATGGGCTGTCATGATACGTTAAAGGGTGTTGGAGAATATGTAAATAGTTATTAAAACTCACTTATCTCTGTGCCAACATTAGGGTCAGTGTTAAACTCCAAGGACTTAGTGTGAAACATGACTTCGACCTAGATTGTGCTAAAAGGTTGTCACCATAACTAAGCCTGTGAAAAATGATCATGTGTGAAAAAATGCACTTCTAGATTTATGACACACAGAGAAGAGGTACAGAGCTGCACTAGCCCTGGGGCTCTTGTGGAATCCTGACCCTTATCCCTTTCTTTTTGCAAAGAACAATTAACCTCATATATTTTAATTTTTAAAATAATTATGGGGCATTAAAATTGTCTTCTTTGGGAATAATCAATTTCCCTTTTCTCTTTTCCCAAAAATCAGTGTTTAAAAATCTCCTGTGTCAAGAAAAAAAATTGGCCAGTCAATCACATGATGGCAGGTGTGTAGCTGTCAGGGAGCAGAGGGCAGACAAGTCAATAATGAGGCTAGGTATTGAACACATATAATTTATGTATGTTCCTTTTCCAGGTTAAGTATAGATGGCCTGGCCACCTTGATCAACATCAGGAAAATTTTGTCCCAAATTGATGGTATGTAACTATCATACGATTTCTTTGTCATCTCTAGACACATCTATACATACGTCCTCTTTAATGCCAAGAGGACTGCAGTCGCTTTAGGTTCATCGTGTTCACCTTCATGCTTATGGCTCTTTGTTGTGTTCAGCCACAAGCTGAATCAATGTGTTCAATCACAAGCTTTTGTCTCTCGTATCCCAACTCCTCTGGGGGTACAGGGGTTGGTAGCAGGTCTTACTGTCACCTATCAATACTTCATTATAGGTATTAATACATATTAGAATAAACACAGTAGCACAAGATGTTCTGTAGATATTTAATATTACAAAGGTTAAGATGATACAACACTATGTGTTTTACTAGCAAACGTACACAATATCCACAGAAATATAAAGTTCCCTGAAAATCAAATAATGGGCAGTCCTTTCTCCTCAAGCTGGAGAGACCCAGGGCCTTTGAAAGGTCACAGTTGCCATGCCATTTCCACGAGTGCCAAGTGGAAAACCCATAAATACAATATTTGTAGCATTTTTTAGTTCTTGAAGATGTTTATAGTTCTGTACTTTTCCCATAGCAGCCACTTCTAATGATGTTTCAATACTTACATATTTCATGATGACATCCACCATGGATGCCTGGTTCTCTTTCACAAATACCAGGTCCGGTTTGTATAATTAAACTTAATTTTCCAGATCTCCTGTGTTTGATTTCTGGAACACTAGCCAGTCTTTCTTTGTAGCATCATTTGATCACATTTCACACAGTCGGTTTTGCCTTTTGATTCCTGCGTCTTGCGCAGCAGAACACTACCGAATGATAAGGGTATTATTTGTTTGTTTGTTTAATTGGAAAGTAAGGTTAAATTGCGACGGAAAGGGCATGGCAGGAAAATGCAGGCAAAGCCAGCCGGACGGCACGGCCACGGCCTGCGCGGCCGCTGTGCACCGGGCCCGGGAGCCACCGCGGCCGCGTCAACCCGCTCCGAGCAGCGCACACGGGCCGGCACACTACAGTCGTTCCCTCGGGGTCCGAAACCCGCCCCGGCATCCCTGGCGTGAGGCGGGCCCATGCGGGCAGGAGGCGGTGCCGCGGGGCCCAGCCAGGGGCGAGGAGGCAGTGAGAGCTGAGGCAGTGGCGGGGGGTGCTTGGGAAGAGCGGCTTCTCCTGAAAAAACTGTCCAGCAGGGAGGGAGCAGCGGGCTGATACTGCTGCGGCCCCGGCGGGGCGGTGCTGGCGGTGGGCAGGAACTGAACCCGTCCTGGGAGCATGCGGCGGCAGGAGGAGGAGGAGTGAAGTGCTGTGGCAGCGCCTCCGCTCAGGGCGGACTCTGGGAGGAAGATGGAGCCCTTTCCCGGCGGTGAGTACCCGGGCGGCCGCCGGAGCCCGGGACGCGGCGCGGGGCCTCCCGGCGGAGCCGCGTCCAGCGGGAGCTGCTTGCCCAGAGGAACACGAGAGATTACGTAGTCTTTCTGCCGCCGTGGTCCGCGGCTTGAAAATTGTCTCAGGTTAATTAGGAATAGGTGTCTTGAACGACAGAGGTGTCAGGAGCTCCCTCGCTTTTTCGGCGCTGTTGCGCTTCTCACTGCCCGGCCGGGGTCTCACTAACACTAGGAAGCCGGGACCACTTGTACAACAGGTACACTCGCCGTGTGTGGCATCAGTGAAGGAGCCTTATAGGTGTCTGGAGTTCCAAAGCCATCATGATTCTGATGGGAAGTAGGAAACAAGACCCTCTGTTCGTGGCGTTTTCCTGATCGGGGCGTTCTCACCAAAGCGTGCCTGTGCCCCCCCCCCCCCCCCCCCCCCCCCCCCGCCCCCCGGGAAAGGAGAAATAAAATACAGAAGTGTCAGCGGTGTACGAAATAGCGTTTCAGGGTGTTCATGAAAGCCAGAAAGCTTTCAGAGCTGCCCGTGCATTGACAGAAATGCTTGAAATACCGACGTGGTTGCATATGCTTAGAGATAAGCATACGGCTGCGTTTGCTGGCATCGTGATACAGCAGTGTGTGTGCTTGTGCCTGAAATGAAGCCATGAAGAGTCCGTGTTGCTATTGCCTCTACTAATAGTAACACATTCTACCCGTCCAGGACAGAGAAGGAAATGAAGCTCTCAGATCAAACTGAAACTGAAGTATGTTTGGTTAGATTCACGACCATGGCCAAATATGGAATTAGACAGTGTGTAAAACAACAGCCTTCCTGCTGAAAACGCAGCACTTTTGTTACAGGTGGGATTTGGTCTGTTAAGTGATATGCATGTTGGACAGCCATCGCTAAAGTACCTGGTAGAGTTTGCTGCATCATATTTTAACTCCTCAATGACCTGCCAAGTCAGAGTATGAAACCTATGTCAAATTCAGAAAAATGTGACACTAAAAAAAAAATTTTTAGTGCACAAAAAAATGAATTTTCTGTCTTGTGGCAAGGGGGTTGGAATTAGATGATCTTTAAGGTATTTTCTAATCCATTCTATGGTTCTGTGAACCATGCTATGAATCTATAAATATGTCTTCATTGTATTGCATTTCCCTTTTTTCAAACACATGAAATATTCCCTATCATTTGATGCTGCTGTGTAGAGTCCAAAAGAAGCTGAAGGTTGTGAGCTCTGGGCATATTTTGGTGGCATAACTAGCAACAGTGACCTTCTGCCTCCTTTTTTTTTTTTCCCCTCTTTGTGTTGTCATATTAAAATTACAGTTTGTACAAGCAGTTGATGTTATGGTTCTCTAGTTAATCCTGGTCTTAGTAGAAAGTCTTTCAACTACAGCATATCTCAGTCACAGGGTTGTATTCTTCACTCTGGTATGCATTGTAAAAAGGGCTTGTCTTTAATAGTAATGCAGTTTGAGAGATAATTTTATTTTAAAGTCATGTTGCTAAGGCCATTCCCTTTGAAAGAGATGAAATGTTGTTTTAAAGCTCTGTTTGACATAATACTATTGCTGCACTGTGCAACATTTTTAAAATTCTGCTCCATGCAACTGGAAGAAATGGACCTGTGGTCTTGAGCATGTAACTTAAAGTACTGAAAAGCAGTTTTCATGCACCAAGCTTCCTATTTTTTCCCCCTGAAATTAAGAGCCTGCAGATGGTGGTAAGGATGGAAGAAAATTTGGAGCTGAAGTTGGTGAGTAAGTTTCTTCGTGAGAACTGGCTCTGCTGGCATGGACACCACAGAGAATATGCAAATATAAGAGCAAAGATGTTTCTCCTTATTTCTGATGATCTTGAGCCATGCTTGGTGCTCAATAGCAGCTTCAAAAATCTGAAGTGAAGAGGATGCTTACATTATAGGTTTTTTGACTAGAATTTTCATTTTCATACTTGGCGGTCTGCAGCCTTCTGTGGGCATCATTTTTTTCAAATAAACTGGGTTTTTTTGTCTCATACAATAGTTATGAGTTCTATTTGTGAGTATATGTTCACTTCCTGTGCAAAGTGCTGTTTAAATTCAGAAGAAAGGATGCCTATCACAGGAAGCTTACAGTATTATACTTGTAGATCTCTCAGTTCTTTGGTGCTTTTAACCTTGTGAAACACGGGGAAGAGGGAACACGGTGGATTAAGAATTTGCAAAAAGCATTTTAGTTGGATTCAGAACTCTGATGCCCATTGGGCAAACCAGCAATGAGACAGTTTCTTGTTTTACTTTGTGGAAGTAGAGCTGTGTCAGAATGAGTATGTATCTTAAAATAGACTTTAAGGCAGCAAATGCACTAAAGTGGATATAAATCCTGTTTTTTCTCGTTCAGTATTTGGTAGCATTTTTTTAAAAATTTTCTTTAAATAAAAGAAAAAAACCACAGTCATAATGCATTTCAAAAGTCAAAGAAATCTTTATCCTTTCCTTGAAATCCTAGTGAGTGTTGCTGTTTGAATAGCTTCTCCAGTGGAAATGCTCAAATAAACTAAATAAAATGAAGATTATTTTTTTACTTCACCGCTGTATTGTAAACTTAGTTTTGGACCTCTTTGAAAAGATCTAGGCTGTGTCTTCTCTGTCTAGGAACTTGGGTGGAGATAATATATGATGTCTATAGCTCTGGAAGAACAGTTAATTGCGTATTTATTTTTAGTGCCTGGAATAGCTGAGTTAATCATAGAATATCTCAAGTTGGAAGGGAACTAGGAGGATCATAAAGTCCAACTACCTGATCCTCTTAGGACTAACTAAAACTAAACCATATAACTAAGAGTGGGATCTAGACATTCTATGATCTCTGGCAGGCTTGATGCCATAACCACATCTCTGTTGTGGTGACCAACTACCCTCTCAATGAAGAACATTTTCCTGATGTCCCATCTGCACTTCCCCTTGAAAGTTATGAATGCTACAAATCAGTAAATGTTCTAGAAATGGTTGCTGGTAGGATTTTTTTTTGAGATGGATTCCTCTATTTTGCATGACTGTTGTTGAGATTTTCCCCCAAGAATGAATAATCAAAGTTTAATTAAAAGTTCATGGAAGTCTTCCTTATTGTTGCACATAATTTTTTCGCCCTTAAGTTGTATGATCTCACATTCCTTTGAATTCTGCTCTGAATTGATGAGCTGATTTTATTTATTTTTACTAGTCATTTGTTACCTAAACAGTTTCACTAAAATTTAAAGAAACAAAAAGTGAAAGAAGTGAATGACAGAATAAAGGGGATATATAACGTCATTTTGGACCTCTCTATTTTGAACATCAATACAAATTATTTTTCAAGTCCTTTGCTAATTTTTCAGGTTATATGTTTCTGAAAGGTCTTTTCATAATTTCCTGGTTAATACATTAAATATGTAATTTCTGTACTTGAGATGGAAAAAAGAGGCTGAGGTGAACTACTACAGAGTTTCTCCTCTAAGACAGGTGACATGCATGAACTTAAGATTGTATGGGATAACTTGTGATGATCTGCTGAAGTGCAAGTAACACTCATTTTCACTGATATTCCTGAATTGTTTTTATCCTTTCCATACACAACAGCTGCATTCTTCGATATTAATTTATCAATTACTAAATTGATGAACAAAATAAAGACTCCCATGGGAAGAAGTGGGGTTTTTTTTGAAAGTAGAACTAAAACATGTTAGATAATGTTCTTTACAAAATGAAAACGTCGTTTGCAAAGTCTAGTTATTTCAGGTAGTTCCTGTTAATTCTAAAATGTTTTTGTTCTTTTTGTTAATTTTGTTCAGTACTGAAATGTATTGGAGGTTGTAGGAGTATGTTCCTGTGTGCATAGCTTTAATCTATTGGGGACAGCAGGCATAGCCTTGACTGCCAATGTTTTGCACTGTTCTGTAGTGAAGCAGAAGGGTTCCTGTTTGTCTTAAACTGTTGCTCAGGCCTAAACAACAGATTGAGTAATCTTTTTTTGTAAGATGGTAGATAGAAAACATCAAAGAAGTCTGTTCTTAATGTCCTTTTTTCTGCTCTGTGTTTTGCCTATCCCATAAATTATTACTGGCAAAAGGCTGATTTAATCTATTCCTAGGTGTGAGTTTTATGTTGCCTGAGTGCATGGCACTGGGTAGTGGTTTTCCACAAAGGCATGTTGTAGTATCTGCACTTGTGTTCTTGTGTCAGCTCAGCTGAACACGAACCTGTTTTTCCAATGTGCTGGGTGTGTGTTTGCTTTTACTGCTTTACTGGGAACTCCCTGCCAAACAGTGGATGTTCAGAAGGGGAATTCAGTGACTTAAAGAATATCTAAAGATGACAGCATACATGCTCTCTATTGATAATTTGTTAGTGTTTTTCTTCTAAGCAGTTAGTCTTCCACTTGCAGAATGAAACCATGGAGTGAGCATCTGTGTGTTTATCTCATAAGTAAAAAATTATGAAAGCTTATGCTGACCTCAGTATCTTCCTGTAAAAGTATCCCAGGAAAGTCTTGTCATCTTTTTTGGGAAGGTGATGTAAAGTTGAGCAACCATGTTTCACATTGTTGAGGCTATTTGAACATGTGGTGACTGTGCTGACTTCCATAAAAAATGGTAGAAACAAATAAAAACAAAGATAAAACCAATTCTGCTTGTTTCACTAGTCGAAAATACTTTTTTCATATAGATGGTCATTAGCTACGTGTAACAATTACATACAAAGAAGCTGAATTTACCTTTATTTAATGCATCTTCTGATTTCAGTTGTGATGAATTCATAGAATTCAGGTTTTTATTTTCATCCTTTTCTCAGTGGTTTAAGAAAGTTTAGTGAATTTCCAGTTCTTCTGCACAATATTTTTTTCATGAAGTACAAAAGCGAACATCGTGTAGAAGAACAAAAACATTAGGATTTCTTTATGATTGGAAGCAGTATTATTCCTTTGTCTATCAGAGAAATGTATATATGACAGCTGCTGCTTAGACTTCTTTTCAACAGTACCTTAAAATAAGATCATATTAGCTTTTAAAATAAACCAGGATTTTGTGTGATCTGGGTTTTCATTGCCTCAAAGTATTTTAAATAGTACATATGTACCTTTTGAAGTTGTGTTTTGACTACTTATGATACTGCTTTAAATAGTAGAAGTATATTTACCTTAAATTGTAACAATCACAAAAATATTGTGTGCCTTCTGCACACAGAAAGGTGGATACTCCCAAAGGAAATATGGAGTAAGGAGGAGTGGGAACACGTCTGGAAAACTCTTCCAGTTGATCAAAGAGACAGGAATTTTAGGGTAATACAGTGTGTTGGATTCTGCGCAATTCCTGTCCCTAGGGCACAGCTGATCCTTTATTGCTTCATGAGGGTTGTCTTAAAATAGAAGTTCAAGGAAGACCTCACAGCCCAGCTCTTCTGGATTATTCACAGTGTGTAGTAGTCTGTTAAAGCATTGGTCTTCTTTACTACATCTGGTGGGGAGTGAAGAAGTGGAATCCTAATTCCACTGAAGCACGAGATGCTTTTAATCAGCCATTTGTTCGTGTGGAAGTAAGGTGAGTTTTGCTTTTGGAATTTGTTTTTTTATTTCAATCAAAACTCCCACCAAGGTATTTGGAGGAGTGTTTCAGTGTGCTTTACTAAGCATAACTGTGTGCAGAGAGCTTTCCTTCAGTTGTAATCACTCTGACATTGAAGGAATATATTCTGTTAACTGGAGTTCTTATGTAACAGTACTGCTACCACAGTGCCACTGACTTTTATGAAGAATTGATTGTGTTCAAAACTAAGAATGTGCCTACTTCACCTACTGTTCTAGGGCCTAATAGTGATTTTTTATTTAAGCCTTTCTTTGTATAAAACCTGACAGTTTCTTCAGTAACAAGCTGGTAGCACATTAGTAGAATCACTTTTACTATTTTTCATGCATGAAAAGCACGAGTTCTGGACATAGCAAGACTTGTGTTAGTGGGAGACCAAAATGCTTTGATACACTTCAGAGGCCTCATACTTCTGACCTGTAAACCATTGTAAGAGGACAACAAAGAGTAGTTTTTTAGAAAATGGGACTGTGAATACAACATGTATAAACTGTCAGTTGCCATCAAAACTTGTGCTTTTTATCATTGATGGAGATATTAATGAAGCTTTAGTGTCTCTTTTGGCACAAAAGAATAATAATGTGAATCAATGATATAGTTTGCAAGGGACCTTCTGAAAAGTGTCTGGTATCTGAGTGCCCGTGCCCCCATGTTGATGGTTTTCATGATGATAATTTCAAAGCTGATATGTGATACCTGGGTAGGGTTTTGGAGGAATTTAGATCTCAGTATGTCTTAAGTTACCAGGCAGATACACTACCGCTTCTTTCTTTATCAATACCTTTATGTCTTGTCATATCATGAGACAGAAAAATATAGGTAGATGTATTTTTGCTCTGTTAAGATGATACTAAACTTACTATGTTGGCAGTCATAGGAAGTAACCTCTAGATATTGTTGGGCATTGCTTTCTGTGAGCTGGACTACCAGTTACAGACCAGTGAACGTGTAATATGTGCTTGTGACCTACAAACGGTTGGTATGGTTGGAGTTGTCAAGTGTGTATTAAGTAACAGTAGTAATACGGAAGGCACATTGGGTTGCTTCTATAGAGAGTGTTCAAGACAAAGAAGATATGATTCTATTAATTTATTGCTAAAAGCAAACAAAAGAACAAAAAAAATTAGGCAAGCATCAGTTTGTGTACAGTCTAACTGCTTCTGTGCCTGTTAGATGTTTCAGAAAACTCTTAGAAGTTTTTTCTTCAGAGCAACTGGTACCAGCAGAGAGATGTTTTGTATCCTCAGCTATGATGAGTCTGGCATTTATCAGACCAGGAAATTTATGGACAGATGTTGTGAAGAGGGTAGTCAGCAGTTCTGAATATGGGAGTTGAGTACTTCAAGAAACTTGAGACAGTTTCCTGTGTATCTCTTAAGATTTAGAACCTTTTTTTAGACCCCTGTGGTTAAACATTTTATGTGATTTTAATTGCAAACATGCCTTTGGTAAGATTGGAAACAGGAAACCAAAACAGAAACTAAAACCAGAAGCATCTTTCCTGTCCTGTTTTTTGTTCAGCCAATGGCTGAGGATTGAACACTGCCTCAACCTTGTGGAAGGTTCTCCTCCTCAGTGCTATCCAATGAGGGAAGAGTCATTTAAAACCACTTCCTCTTTCCTTCTCTCCACCTTCCCTGCATTTTCTCGCAGGAGACCCAACTGGTACCAGATTTAAACTTGAAAAGATATGGTTAAAAGTGAATGGACATGATATATATCTGTTGGATAGCAAAATCCAGACTAACCTTGATTTTGTTATTCTTCAGTTCTGCTCTTATTTCCTCTTTGCTCTGGATAAATAATTATGAGAAAAATAAGTTACAGTTTTTTGCCAGTTGTATAGGTGGAGTGTTCAGTATATGATCCACTCACTTTTTCCCTTTCTATGATATTTTTTTTTGTTGATAGCATAGAAGTGGAGAGTTGAAAAGAAGTCTCAATAGTAGCCTGGCTATTTAGGTATAAATGTAATTGGTAAATGGTGAAAAGTAATTGATCCATATAGTTCTTCAGGCTGAGGTCCTGCCAAAGAAAATGCAATGGTACTCAGCTTAAAAATCAGGAAAAGATTTTCAGAGAACCTTTTAGAAGCACCCAAGACTAATAAACAGTTGGCTTCCTTGAAATTACACTCCTCACTCATGTTTCTTATGGCAACTTCAGATAAGAGAGGGTCTTAAAATATCTAATTACACATTGTTTTACTTTCCATAATATAGTCAATTGGCGGGGTTTTGCTGCAGTCTATATGCAGAAGTTTGTCATTGCAATATTCATCTCACACTCATTTAAAAAACCACATAAACAAGTAAACACCAGAAGTAGACGTTGCAGTATAGCTTGAAGGGGCGAGTGACCTTGTAAGGCTTGGAACCTGAGTTCAATTGTGTATTTTGGAGTGGAAAGCAAAATTTGTCCTCCTCTGCAATACAGGAAAATCTATTCATTTTCAAGTTAGTGGGTTTTTTTGAGAAAGAAGGGTTTTTTTGTTATTTTTTTCTCAAAACCATCATCTGTTTTGAAGACCTTTTGTCTGTCCAGTGGAAGCTATGATATATACTTAACTATACAGATTCTTGTAGACCTCTACCAGCTACTGGTATCTTGAAATCAAACCCTTGCAGAGTGGCATATGTGCTTCAAGTTGTGAGCCAACATATTAGGTAGCCTGCCTTTTGATAAGAGTATTTATTAAAATCATACATAGCCATCATAACTTTGCATATAGATGTTGACACTACAAAAAGCAACAGACCTTTTGTTTTATTGAAATCCGTATGCCTTTTTTAATTTTTCTTTTTAGTTGTATTTAGCATATAAAAATATGTATGTCCTGTTTTGGTCTATTAAAAATATGCAATGCATCTGTAATCTTGTTGCATAGTGGGAATTAAGAACATGTTTTTAGCCTAGCTGTTGCTTCTGTTCTGTTTTTAAAAAGCAGGTAAATCCCATGGATGATTCAGATTCTCATAGCAATGCTTCATATTGCCTAATACTTTTTCCTTTTTTTTTTTTCTTCCCGTTGGATTATTTCTTTTTTTGGTCTGAATTCAGTAATTTAGGAGAGAAAAATGATGACGTCTATCTTTTTTTTCCCCCCAGTAATGTTGTTCACCTGTCAAGGTTCCTAAAGTAAAGTTTAAAACATTTAAAATAAGTGCAGGCATAAAAGTTTTTGTTCCAAAATGCAAAGACTTACATTTTCCTGTAAGAGGTTATATATTAACCCTTTACACTGACTATACCAGCAGGTAAAAATTCTGCTTAATGTTCTTGTAGGTAAACGCTGATAGGCAGCTAATCCCTACATGCTTAATTCTATGCAGAAGGGTGGAGAGAAACAGAAGGGTAAAAAATGAGTAAAGTCAGGAGCCAAGATGAAGATTTTTTAATAGGGAAAGCAAAAGCTGCGTACACACAAGCAAAGAAAAGTCCCAGCTCCAAAGTGGTGGGTAAAACCATGGTGAAATGAAGGCAACGGGCTTTCCAGTAGGACTTGTGATTTCCTTGACATTCCAATGGCTTGTTGTGTCTTTGTTAGCTGGGTAAAGGTTATAATTGTTTTCTTACTGCAGATAGATGCAGATTTGAAATTACATAAATGATGTTGTGTACTGTCCTGCTTCAGTAAGAGCATATAATTTTTCTATGTAGAATTGGATTATTTTCTTTTTCAGAAGGAACTTACGACATATGGAATGTTTAGGGAGACACAGTAGAGAAGAAGGAAATCTGTAGTCAGAATCTTAACATATCTAACGTGTTTGTGGACATGGGCTTTGTTTGCTGAACAAGCTTGTTGGAAAAGATAAGATAAGCTTTTCTTCATTCCCTCAAAACACAGTTTTTAATGGATGAGCTGGAGACAGCTCAGAGCATAACAGTGCAGGAAGTAATTTGCATTACAGAAGGAAGAGCTAAATTGATATGACAGGGAATAATAATCATAAACAAACAAGTTTTTAGAGCATGCTGAAAAGATTAAAAAATTAAAAGGCAGCCTTGTAAAAAATCACTGCTCTCTTCAATTCAGTTATTTTTAATGTCTGATGTGATGTATCTGTTGATACCCACAAGAAGAAACGTGTAATTCAATACTTAAGTGTTAATACAGTGACCTTAATCACTGCTTCTACAAGACACAATTTTTCAGAAAGGATTTTGAAAATACTAAAGGATTTTGAAAATACTAAGATTTTTACTAGTTTTACTCTTTATTTATATTTTACTTACACACTGTTCCACTAACAAAGTACAATATCTTTCAAAAATTAGATTTCATAAGTAAATCTTCAGGGATTTTTTTGCCTGTAAATATGTGAACTCAAATTTGAGAATGTCTTGAATTTAAGGAGTTGTGCTTGTTGCCTAAAAGATCCATGCAGCCAATCTTCAAAGTTTTTATGTTGAGTTCTGAGTCCAAAATGCTGTAAGATGAGTAATTTGCTTTCGTGAAGACTTGGAATAAATACAGCTTTTTACTTTACATTCCTCCTCACACTTCATTTCCTCTGGGGAAGGGAGGATAGAACCAGAAATATTACTTCTTGCCTGACCCACAAAAGCTTGAAGTTTTAGTTAGAATTTTGGATATGTTTCGCAAAATGCTCAGACATTTGGCAGGCGACCATGAAGAGCCTGTGCCAGTACCCTTATACTCTTTCTGCAAGTGAATTTCTGTGTCCCAAAGAGCAAGCAGATGGCAACAGGGATTACTTACTGACTATTCTGTAAATCAATTGTTTATGAGGAAAATTCAACAAAACTGATATAAATGCTGTTGGGTGATTTTTTTTTAGAAGAACAGAAAAGCAATTTTTAAAATTAGTATTTGTTAGTGAAGTATTTTTTCCACTTCAAAGTTGGTTTTTTTTAATTGCTTCCTCCAACATTTTGAAGCTTTTTTTTTTTTTTTCAAGCTATGGCCAGACAAGGCATACAGTGACAGAGCAGGGAGAGCTGGCAATTAGAAAAGCTAAGTGAGTCCTATACCTTTGCATGGAAACCAAGATAAGGAAGGAGTTAGTTAAGAGTTTGTGACTGTCCCAAAATTTCAGAATAAGGAACTATACTGATTCCTGTGTTAACTGCTCCTCGAAATAGGTGTACAGTCCTACAGTGAATCAGTGAATGTAGGGCTCAGAGGAGAGGTAGGAAAAGCTTGCTCACATTTTAATTATTTAATCTTCTGCTGGATAGCAGCAGCTGGATGTCCAGAACTGAAAAAAAGAACAAAGAGGAGGATGGAAAACAAAAGTGTCTGCATTTTCCTGAACACAGGTGTCTGGGAAAGGATGGTGGGATGTGATGAGGGGGTGATGTACCTTCTGTTAGAGGAAGTGGTGATTTAGGTGAGGGAATAGGCGCAATAATGTTCAGAGTGTTGTTCTACTGGTTTTAACAGCTAGGAATTCAGTATGACATCAGCAAATAAATTGAGATGGTCTACAAATTGTACAATTTACTTAATTAGATCAGATTTATAGAATTTATACCTAATATTAGAAGTCCCCATGCTAAGCAATTATTTATGAAATAATAGAATAATTTAGTTTGGAAAATACCTTTAGAAGGTCATGGAATGCAACCATTAACCTAACTCTGGCAAGTCCACCACTAAACCATGTCCTTAGTGCCCTGTCCACATGTCCTTAAATGCCTCCAAGGATGATGACTCTATCAGTTCCCTGGCCTGTTCCAAATCTTGATAACCCTTTTGGTGAAGCAATTTTTGATAATACCCAATCTAAACCACCCTTGGTGAACTTGAGGCTATTTCCTTTTGTCTTATCACTGTGAGAAGAGACCAACACCCTTCTCAGTAACCTCCTTTGGGGTTGGAGAGAAACTAAGTAACTTGGGAAAATTCCTGTCCTACTTAACTGTGGTTTATTTTTGTGTTTTGATGTGGTTTTTGTTTTTCTCCAGAATGTGTAATTGAAATTTGGTGTAAAAATGTGAATTCTCTATTTTGTATTGGAACTGGCATACGGTTAAGTAACTTAACTCAGCATTTTTGCTCTAAATTTTTCCTTGTTACTTCAGCTTACTTAGACTCATTTACCCATTGATGGAGCAAGTGAAAAAGAAATATCCCAAACCAGATTTAACCAAGTAAGAATTAATTTCTGGATGGAGGATGTTAAATCTATATAGTGACCTGAGCTCCTTCATCATGAACATTCAGCAATGGCTCTGTGAGTTGATGAGGTAACTTCAACCAAAATTCTGCTTTGTTTTTATCCCTATGAAGAGAAACTGCTTACTGATAATCCTTTTTTATTTTTTCCAGAAGACTTTTCATGACAGTAACTGAATGTTTAAGTTACTGATCATCCTTTTTTTTTTTTTCAGAAGACTTTTCATGACAGTAACTGAATGTTTAAGTTATACTTCTTTAGATGTTTTGACTTAGTTGCCCATACATTAACTCAGACTCTCCAAGAACTAGGTATGGCAATGCAAATGGCAGTTGCCTGTCAAGCCTCCAAGTTGTGCCTTCTGTTCTTCAGCAAGAAATTAATTTTAGACTTCTGTTTGCTTGTTTCTTTTTTTCTTTCAAATTGCCCACTCTTTACCAATATTTGATGTATTTGAGCTGCAGAAATCTTTACGAACACAGCCTGGGTATTTTCACACAAGTTTTAAATTGAACAGCTACAAGAGAACAGCTGAAAAGTGGAAATGTCAGTAACAAATAATTTTCTGAGTATTTTTTTTGGTCTTAGTTGGAGTTTATAATGAAATCAGAAGAATGGCTCTTTGGGCCAGGAAAAAAGGATCCACAAACATACGACACTGCATGACTGTTTTTGGAGAAATTTGAGGACATCAAAATAGCGGCTGCATAGAAGAGAGCTCAGATGAGATGCTCTTTTTACTTGGACTGCTGAGATTCAAAGTAATTCATCCCAGAAAAGATTATCGATGAACTATAAAGTAACACATCTCTTTCTTAAACCTCTGTTTTATAAGAGGAGAGAGGTGAAAAGGTGGTATCATTAGACAGCGATTGTTAAGCATAGCCTTTGATTTTATTTTTCTATTGTCTGCATCAGCAATTTCAGAAATCAGACTGTCAACACCTATATGAAGACAAGTTTTTAGTACTTGTTCTACAGCTTCAAGACCTGTTGAGCCACTAGAAGCCTTTTGTGCTCAGTTAACTTTTGCTCAAACCTCTTAAGTGCTGCTTCTGACTCAACAGCTGTCACTGAAGGTATCTACTCTCACTGCAGCGTAAACTGCAGGCCATATTAAACCTTTAGGCTAAGGGTTGCCTTGGAGCAACTTACTCTAAATGCAACAAAAATAAGAGCAAATATCTTTAGAGGAATTATCTGAATCCTAAATACGTTAGAAAGTTTGCAGACTAGGGAAAGGGATTTTTAACCTGTCAGATTTTTTTTCCAAATTTTATTCTCCTAGGTGCAGATTTAGAGAATGCTGCTTTCTCAGACTGTCCTGAAGAGCTTATCAGCAAGCAGTGAATGAAGAATTTAAAACCAAGTTCTTTCAAAAGTAAATTTGTCTCAGAAAAATCAAATATTCTTCTAACTGTTCATAAGTACAGGTTTTATCAACTGTTATTGCCATTTTCTGCTAAATGTATAAAATGTCTGCCTTTTTTTTTACTCAATCTCAACTCATTCGTTCCTTTTGTTTTTTGGGTTTTTTTTTTAAATCAATCTACAGCAACCACTGTGTGCTGATTTTGACTATCCTAATGTACACAATTCATCAAGGAAAGACACTAGACCATAGCAATTAACAGTTCATACGAAAGGCAAATCTAATCCTCAAAGAATGGTTACTAGGTAGTAGCAGGGAACCTGCAGTTCTGGGAATAATTGTGTGCTGTGCATGGAATATTGCTAGCAAATAAACTACAGAAACTTTCCAAGACTGACTATAGCATTACTGATACTACTGAGTGTTTATTTTTCAGTGAACCTCTTTTTTTGTATGCTGAAGATTTTTTCCTTGAGGTAGTTGAGTTATCACTGCAATAGATAGAAGGTACTGCTAAGGCAGTGTAAAGGGTTGTGTGATACGACTTCAGATTCATATTTTTTCACTTTTTTGGGGGAATGGAGTTGCTTGTAAAGTTTGTTTGGGTTGACCATCAGTTGTTTTGGGTGCCATGACAACAACAACAACAACTACTATATTGCATAGCTCCAGTCTGGGTCCAGTCAGTACTGTACTCCTACTGTTAAATTCTCTGATTGAGCAGAGATGGGAGGCAGTTCTGCTTCAGAAGTAACTTTGGGAGTGGTCTCCTTTCAGATGTCAAA
The DNA here is from genome assembly GCA_013401135.1 of Cettia cetti. Lineage (NCBI taxonomy): Eukaryota > Metazoa > Chordata > Aves > Passeriformes > Sylviidae > Cettia > Cettia cetti. Next base: position 27,597 of record VZUI01044110.1, read on the forward strand.
AGGTAATGGAGCTTGTATGTACTCATACGCAGTGTTCAGGTGGATTGAGAGGCTCCAACCCATAGTTGTGGACTGGCCATGAGCATTAAGATGACAAGCCTTCTGCGTATGAGTGAATCTGTTTGCTTAACTGACTTTAAAAAACTAGACTCAATGGTGAGAAAGCCTGGCTTTCCTTTCAAAGTTGCTGATGCTTCATCAACAGTGAATTACAGTTTAAAGTTTTAATACCATTATGGTTGCTTTTAGCCAGTTAAGTGTCTCTTGTATAATTTTTGTTCAGATTTTGAAGTGCTTGCCTGAGCAAGCAACCTGTCATAAGGCTTAGTACAGAGCTGAGGTTATTTGTGATTTGACCAGTAGGTTTTGAAATTGCACTAATACAGAAAGCAGCCCTGAATATGCACCCAAATGTACCACAAGGCTTTTGATAGCATGAGGTTTTTTTGTCTTAAGCACTTATTTGTAGACTGAGCATTTACTAGCAGAAACAGCTAGAGATCAGTGATATATATATCAAAGCCAATGATTTGTATTCTTTGAGAATTTTGTGGAAAAAAATTAGATGTTATGTAGTGATAATATCATCTATGTGTTCAAATCCTGTGCCAAATATCTTATAATATAAATAGGATGTAATAGATCCATATGGGTTTGAATGATGCCTAAATAAATAGGGAAGTGGGCCTGTGAAAAATAAAAAGCCCTTGCCTCTGTAATCTCTTGAAGGTTTTATTCTCAAAATATTTATCTTCCACAAAACTATTGATATAAATTACTGTCAGTTTTCTAAATTGTTGCTTCTCTTTCTTGATCTTTATTTTTTTCTCATTTCATTTGCTGAAATGATTGAGTAGGGTACAGTGTTCCTTCTTCTTTGCTGGATTTTTGAAACTCATTCCTGTCATATTAGGTTGTGCAATTCATAAACAGCATTAGCTCAAGTTTCAAGCCTTATTTCATATTTAGGTTTAGAAGAAAATGAAGTTTATATCTAAGAAGATCTTAACAATGAATGCTTAACAATGTGCATTTTCAAGGTCGACCAGTTTAGATGTTTAGCTGTCAATTAAAGCTCTTTTTTGCTGGCCATTTTATTCCTCTTTTGTTGAAAAAAAAATCTGATAGTCAACTCTATTTTATCTATCCTCATGGCTGTTCTTATTTCTGTTTGCTTAGACTTTAATGCTGATTTGCAGTAATAAAACCCCTTAAATAGTGGTGTTTGCAACTAGTGATTTTTAGTCTCCATTGAGGAAGCAATTGCACTTTCTGAAATACTTCTCACCTTTTGGATTTCCAGTGTAGTGTTTGGAATCAAAATTTTCTTAAAAATGCCTCTGTATGCAGTTCGAATATCTGTGACAGTCAGTCTGTTCTGCCACTCCCCTTTGGGCTGCCCGTGTCTCTTCTCCTTTCAGACAACGTTGAAACAATAGCCAGGACGATAGTTTTGGGTGAGAGTAGGCTGTAAGATTTGGAGCAAGTCTCAAGCAATGAGTCCAGCATGCGGTGCACAAATGAGAGTGAATGTTTCCTTCTGACTTATATAGAAACGTTAATGTTTGGCAGTTCAGAATTGGGGTGATTTATCTGCTGCTTCCTGTTGAGTGGGATTGGTGAACTGCCATTAGTAAGAGCAGAGCTGAAGTATATAGTTCTAATTTTTATAATTCTCTTAAAATTATATTTTTACTAAGTAACTCGGCATAAATAAATAGGTTTATTAGTTAAATGTGGAAGTTGGGCCTATGGAATTTAATTTAAAAATCCCCCAAACTTAAAAAAGGTGATTGAATACCATATGCTACGTTGCTTTCCCATAGTAGCACTTCTGAAATTTTAGATAAGACAATTCAGAGAGCTCTGGTGTATTAAACATTTCTCTGTCTCTGTCCTCCCTCTGTTTGAGGTTGAAATTGCAGATGTCCATCAGATACTTCGGGAAGAAAAGTATAAACCTTTAATAGCGTTTTCAAATCCTTAGGGCCTCAGATGTCCTTAAACACATTTTAGATGACTCTTTAATGTGAAAAATCACAGTTCTGTTTCTACAGTCAAGTCTAGCCTTTCTAGGAGAAAAAGAAGCATTAAGTTTTTTTTTTTAATAGTGACAGCCTTAGTGGTTTGTGCATTTAAAATGTTATTTTAAATTTAAGTAGAAGCTAATAGTAGAAGCGTATAACATCTCTGAAAGCTTGCTGAATATTAATTATACTGTTCTCCTATGGCTTGTTTTATTCTTTCTTGACTGCAAAAGTCCATCTGATTTTAATTTTATCTCATATTTCATCTTTTTCTTGTCACTAGCTTGGGATGACTGAAGATGTAAGATATGTGTGAGAAATTTCACTAAGTAGGTATATTTTTGGTTTCCTCTGTCATAAATAAATGAGTACTGTACTGTGAGTACAGTACCAATATGTTCATCTTTTCCCTAAAATAACAGATTCTATAGCACGTACACCTATTATTTCCAAACTTTTTAGAGCCATGTCTGCACAAATCATATTACCTCTTAAAGACAGTGCAATTGTAGCAGAAAACTTCAATACATTTCTCATGGCTAATAGGTTCTTTTTAATTTGTGCAGTGTTCCTAATTTTTTTTCTTTCATATACAATGAGAAATTATAATTTCACTAAGAAAATACATATTCTAAGTTACACTGAAAACATATTTTTGATATCTAATTTTCAACCTTTGTTTTTTCTTCTTTTTCTGGGAAGTAGTTATACTGTCTTTAGTGCTTTTGATAGGAGAGAGGGCAGTGACTCCATGTGTGTCATTATTTCTGCAGAATTCCTTCATTGGCTTTTCCATGTGATGTAATGTTAGTTACTGACAAGGGCTAAATAACTTAAAGAGAAGTAGCATTTGTACAGTTTTGTGTGCATGGCTATGTATCAGTGACCTGCTTTAATGGTAACTACCACATTCCTTTCCTTGACTGTCCCGAAGACCAAGTAAAGGAGAACAGGTCAGTAACCAGTCTTACTATTTTTAAGTTGAGTTAGACATACATACAAACATGCATCTCTGCTTGGAGCATGCTTACATGCCATACACTAAGTATTTGGAAGTGCTTATAAGTGCTTCAAATATTTCATCAGAGTCCTGGAAACAAGGAATTTTATGCTGTTTGCTAAACCTTAAGAGTGTAGAACTAATTCTTCAATTCTTAAGTAATAGCGGAGTCTTTGTTCTTCTAGTTTTAGACTGTGTGACACAGTATTTGTGCCCAATAGCATCTTCTCCTCAAACTCACTTTACCATCCTGGTAGGAAGCTCACTCGTGTATTAGGTATAACATACTCTGATTTTAATACCTGTGCTGAAATCTTGCAAGTGTTTCACCACGACTTCCAGCTGAGGTGGCATTTAGACAGGTACATGAAGATAAAAAAATATCTTTAAAGGGAAAAATCCATCTCAGAGTTGCTTTTTGATCTGCTGAATGGCCTTAGCCAAAGTAACCAGGCTTCTAATAGGAGCAAATTTATGGGGTTTGTCTATGGAATTTGCTGTTTTGTCAGCAGCTGCTTCTGCCAAAAAATGAGCCAAAGCTTTCAAATATGGATGTAAAAGTTAGGTATGTAAAACAGTATTGTGGCTCTTAATAGCTAATTGCATTGTTAAACATCTGTTCCTGAAATCACTGGACAAAATTATTCTTTGTCACTATGTCAGTGAGTTGCTTGGTAGCAAAACAGGTACTTGACTTACAGTTTTTCTGTGTTCTTTCCTGATGCACCAGGCATGGATGTCTGGTTTTGGGCAGGCTTAACTCTGCACTTCCTCTCCCATTATTTATATGCAGCTGAAGTAGTTTACATTCAGTGGGAATCAGTTTTTATTCCAGTTGGTTGCCACACTTTATACCCCTTTACACGTTTGGGCTGGCCTTGGGTTTTGCTTCTTTTGCTTCTATGTTCTACTCAGTAGTTGTTTTGCTCCTAGGTTATTCCAGAATTACAAAAAGGTTGTCACTTACCTGCAGTGGGAGTTTGGTTGCTACAATGTGTCAGGTGTTATGTAATTCCTCTAACTTTTTTTTTTCAGTTAAAATATTGTGTGATATCTACTCACTATTTAAAGATCGTATTGTGCTGCATTTCAGTCTCCGAAAGCGGCAGCAGTCTGAATTGGAGTGAATAGGATTTTTAGTTTTTTTAGTTAGCCTCTTAATCAGAATTGCGAAATTGAAAAATAAAATGCCTTTGAGCATTTTCTAAATATCTTTTTAAAAGGAATGAATTCAATTAGTGGGCCATTTAGATTCATATAAGTATTTTGAGTCTTGAGTTCCTGCTCTGAAGTGGAATACCCCACATGATAGACAGATAAGAGACTACTGATTTTGTTTTGCAAGGGAAAAGTATTATTTCTAAAACTAAAAAGACATTCAATAGCATTACAGGAACTCTTTCTGAAATATAAAGAAATAATTTCATTTTGTATTCTACAGAATATTTGTAATGGATTCCAGAAACTATACATCATGAGATGCTTTGTTGTTGCACAGACTAAGATTCAAAACATTGTGTTGCCTGTTAAACTTAAGGGAAAATTCACATTCTCCTCCTTAATGAGATTGGACTTCTTCAGACAAAATAAATTCTTGGAGCAAATGCTAGAATACTGTTTTGCTGTGTTCCTGTAGGATCATGTTTCATACTGAACCTGAGTTGTGGTAAAGTTGCTTTTTAAGTTTAAAGACTTTCGTGAAAGGGTGTAGAAGTGAAGAATGTGCATCTTGTAGGAACAAGCTGTGTGGCTAATTAATCACTTGCCTTTGTGTCATGCCACTCTATACCAGCTAGGTCACATTATCAAAGCCTATAGGGATTACATTGTCAAAGACTGCAGTACATAATAGCAAGCTCATTGTACTGTTGTCTTGGTGCAAACTGCACCAAATTGGAAGTTCATGTCTAAGTATTCTGTCCTCTTCACAGAAAATAATAGACCCAGCTTCTTATGATCCCTGGGGATCATAAGGAGGTATCTTGCAATGGGTTTTTGGGAATCTGTACTGCAGAAGGCGGCTCTGAAGAAATTTTCAGAACCATCAGTTTTGAGAAAATGTCTGTCTTTGTTCAGTTTTTCAGTATGAGGAAGATTAGTTTTCTGGATTTGTGGATCATATATTAGTTAATCTCACATCTTTTCTCAGGATTGTTTCTCTGAGTATTCATATTATTCACCATTAAATGTGATAATATATCATATATTGGGGAAGATGTTTAAAAATCTCTTGTTTTCAGGATAAAAATTTGTAGAAGAATTGTGAAAAATCACTTCTGTTTGGATGTATTTAAGCTTTTAGCTGAAGTAGCTAAATGTTTAAGCTTTAGCATTTAGGCTCTTCGTATTTCATTAGTGCTATTTAGAGAGCAACAAGACTCACCTCCAGTACTTTTTTCTTTTACCTCCTTATTTACTCTCACACTAAACTTTTAGCAAAGATTTAGATTTAAATGCCATGCTTGTTGGCAGATAGCTTTTGTAGCACATTTTAGCACCTCAGATCAGTACTTCCGTTATTTTGGACTGGTGTGACCATAAATGTCTCTAGTGCACCTGCAGCCTCTGGAATGACAGTGGTAGCTCACTGGAATGATGCAGCTTCTTTCCAGCTTAATTTTCCTGCTCTTGCATTTATACTAATTTGTGCTGTGTTATATTTGGAATGTGTTAAAAATGGGAATGTTTACTGCTTGGCCATACGTGGTGTGAGAGATGACTGCGAAATGTGATGCTTGCAATAATGTTCTTCAAGCTGCTCATTATTCCTTGTGGCATGTTTCAGTATAAGGATACTGGGGTTTTCCCCTTCATGTGGCTGTTTAGCTCACATTGTACCAGCTTATGGGTTAAAATTGAATTGTCATAAAAGTTCAATTCACTCACACTATCATGCTACCAATGTCAGTGGACCAGCAGGAAGCAAAGAGTTCAGTTTATATGAGTGTTAAAGTTTTAAACAAATTTTACAGAGTTCATCTCCATAAAATGTATTCTGTGAATAAAGAAAATTATAGAAAGACTTTTATGTTGGCATAAATAGCTCTAGTAACCTTTTGATACTTGGTCTATACTCTTTCCAATGGACAGTAGTAGTCAGGTGATTCTTTTGATATGCAGTAAAGTTTTGGTCTTACAGATTGTGATTTCTTCCTATTTGTGCAAATACTTCTTTAGAAATTGTCTGTAACTGTAGTCTTCCTAGAAATTAATGTCTCTAGGTATTAAAACTGTGAATTGTCTTGAAGCTAACTTTTAGTTTAACTTTTCTGTCTTAGTTTCACTTTGAGATTTTTTAGTATTATTTTTTTTGATTGAAAAAGTTGTTAGTACCTGCATGTGACTTTGTAAATATTGTCTTTGGAAGAAACTTATTAGAGAATAAGCTCTTCCAAAAGCAAATTGTTCTCTAAACATCAGAGCTGATGAAACCTACTTTCTGCTAGATTTATGCACTTTATCTTTCTCCTCCTTCCCTCTGCAGTGCCTCCCCTGTCTTCTACCTCTTTTGCTGGCCATGCAGCTGCACTTGCCATGGCTGGGGTTGGAGCTGTGTACTGATTGACTTCTACCTTTTGGAGTGGTTAAGATGTGAGTCTTAATACCTGCCTTTTCTACATAGCAGATATGGATTTGGGTATCTTACACCAGCAGCTGGTTGTTTTGGGGTGGGATTACATTGTGACTTGAAGAAATTTGGTCTTGAGTCTGTTTTCAAATTTGATCCAAGCTAGTCAGTAGATTTCAAAAGCAACCAGCTGAGGGGACTAGTCAAGGACTTCTGTCAGAAGCAGTGTAGTGAATTCTTGATAAACTGTTCCTGGGGAGATGAATTGTAAAAGAGTTTCTGCTGCACAATACTTTCTTTCCACGTTCTTTCCTCCACTAGTTTGCCTATGTGTTTTCACTTGTAGTTTAACTTAGCTTTCTATCCTCTCTATGCTGTGTGTCACCCAATCTGACATGTAAGTGCACATGCTCCAGTGTGGAGATCATAGTGCTAGACCACTGAATGCAACCACAGCCCGGAGGCTGGCACGTGAGCACTGTACTGGGAAATGCCATAACAATAGAAAATTCTGAAAGCTGCTTTTGCCTAGAGGTTGGACCAGATGACCTCCTGAAGTCCCTTCCAACCTCAAATATCTTGTCACCCTCTGATCCTATTCGTTCTTAGAGGAGGTACATCCAAATTTTAACAAACTCCATGCTTTCATATGTTGCTATATCTGCTGTTCAGGTTGACTAGTGCACCTTTCTCTTACTGAATTTTCTGGGGAAGGATTTTTTATTTTCTTTTTAACTTTATTTTAAGGCCTTTTCATTGCTACAGCTACTGACATACCAGTTTTTTTGAGTTTGTGGCCTTGAAACAGGCATTGTTGATACATTTCAAGTGAATGTTGAGGAACTTAGTATATCTGCTTTGAAAATATTCTTGCCATTTTTTCTTTAAAATGTTTTATTTTCACTTTTGAGATTTTCAGCCATATAGAAATTTGACTTTAATAAAATGAAAAATAAAATAAATAGTACATTGGAGGAGCAGTTATATTCTGCGTTGTTTATAGATTGGCAAAATGTACATTCTTGCCAGAAATTAATAAAAGCCTACTTTACAGTAAGTTTACATCCAGAACAAAAACCAACTTTCTTCTTCTGGAAACAAATAATGTGGAATGTGGAGGTGTGATGTGAATATTGTTCTGTTGACAATAGATATGCACATCTGAAAGAGAATTAGGTTCATTTCTGAACCGTTGAGGTTGAGCAAAAGTATTGTCTAGTCCCTTGCATAGAACCTGTGACAGAAGACTAATTAGCTAAAAGATAACCTTTTACATGGACAGTGATAGATATGATCAGAAGTTTCATTGAAATGTACCTGCATGCTATAAAGATGTGATTTTAAAATTTGGTATGAATTTAATTCTTTATTTATATTCACTGGTTCATTATCTATAAAGGACAAATTTTATGGAGGCAAACAGTCTGACTGGCACTGATTTGTCTTCTTCAATGCATGGATTGTTTCAACAATTGTATGAGCTAGATCTTAAATGGTCAGTTGGAACTATGATTTTCATACTGCTATTTTTGTGTGAGAAATATTTTTATCTTTTTTGCAATTTTTGTGAAAAATTAAGTTTAAAAATGTCAAATGGATGTTTTGTGTGGCTGCCATTGCACTGGAAGATTTTCTCCTCTGCTAAAGAACTCATGAAGTAGCATATTTGAAACACTTCTAGAACTGTATTGGCTGCTGTCCTTTACTGTGCAACATAAGAAATAATCCAGCTTAAAGAATATAGTTGAGCACAAAAATAGTTTACTGGAGTAGAGCAAATGCAGCCAAGCCAGTGACATCAGTGGAGTGGGAGAACAATGCAGTGGTATAGCTGACCTCCAGTTATGGTATAAGATGCCTTTGATTATGCACAAGAAAGGCATCCTTTGTAAGATACTGAAAGAAAAATTACAGTAGTCAAAAAAACATAGAAATATTTTCAGGAAACAAACAGAAAATGAAAGAGATCTTGATGTTATACACTGTAAAGATGTTTCCCATTATGTAATTCATTGAAATATCTTTGAGATGTTATACTCAAGCCTGTTGTTTATGGTGTGATATATGGTCATTTCTTTTTCAGATCGAATCCAGTTACCCAGGAATATGATTGAAAACAGTATGTTTGAAGAGGAGCCTGATGTGGTTGACTTGGCAAAAGAGCCCTGTTTACATCCACTGGAGCCTGATGAAGTGGAATATGAACCAAGAAGCTCCCGTCTCTTGGTGCGTGGCCTTGGAGAGCATGAAATGGATGATGATGAAGAGGATTATGAGTCATCAGCAAAATTGTTGGGGATGTCCTTCATGAACAGAAGCTCGGGTCTGCAGAATAACATGTCTGTATATAGGCAAAATCCAAATGGATCATGCTCAGTGCCCTCTACGAGGACCATGGTGGTTTGCACAGTTGTTTTTGTGATTGCATTTTCATTAATAATAGTGATTTATCTTCTTCCCAAGTGTACATTTACCAAAGAAGGCTGCCATAAAAAAAACCATACCATGGAACTAATATACCCTTTGGCAACCAATGGAAAACTATTTCCATGGGCAAAAATTAGACTTCCTCCTGATGTTGTACCACTGCACTATGATATTGTCTTGCAGCCAAATTTAACTACTATGAAATTTGCAGGCTCTGTAAAAATAGTGGTCAACATCCTCCATGTAACTCGGAAGATTGTACTTCACAGCTCAGGACTTAATATCACCAAGGCGACAATTACTTCGGCACAAGGGGATCAAGCAAAGCCAGTTGAATTCCTGGAATATCCCTTGCATGACCAGATTGCACTCATGGTTCCGGATGCTCTCCTTGCAGGAAAGAATTATACTGTCAACATGGAATATTTATCTAATTTATCAGACACCTACTATGGCTTCTACAAAATTTCTTACAAGGATGAGAACTCTAGGCAAAGGTATGCCCACTAATACAGCTTCTCTGTTCTGTCACTTTTAAATTTTGCTTTGATAACAGAAGTAAAAAGATTGCTTTTTTTTATTCGACATTTTATGCAACTTATTCCTGTTGAGAAAAATCAGTCTTTAATCTCTTAATTAATCTACCTGAAAAATGTCTTTCATGGATGAGTTCCTTAAGTCAGGGCAGCCTCCCCTACAGTGAAATATACTTCAGTGTGGAGGTTGTAGGTAGTTGCAGTGTGGCTTTTTTGGTTTGTTAAATTTTTAGTTTCTCTCTTTGGAAATTCTTCCCACATTTCTTGAACCTTTGAGCCTCAAGACAGGGACTGAGGAAACAAAGTCCTGTCAATGTAGGAAGAGGCCAGGTTCAAGACCAGAGGAACCCAATGGGGCCCAAAGGGATGTATCACTCAGTCCTAAGGGAACTGGGAGATGTCATTGCCAAAATGCTCACAATTGTATAAGAAAACGTCATGGCAATCAGGCAAAGTCTCAGGTGACTGGAGAAAAGGGGAGCATCGCTTTTACTTTTACAAAGAGTAAATTGGTGCATTTTATCAAGATCATTAAAAATCGGTCCTCCCTCCCCACTTCAAATGGGTCTTATAATGCTGGTCATATATTTAAGGCTGTTCACTCCTTTGTGGGCACATAACTATCCATGCAGGTCTTCTCGAAACAGTGTAGTGCAATAAAAAAGAGGCAGGAAAAGCAGTGTGGGTCAGCTAAGAAACTTACTGCAGGCATTAAAAACATGCATTCCCATGAAGTAAGGAGGCTTAAGAGTGCAGTGGGTATAGAAGGCAAAAATCGCCTAAATTATTGAAACTCGGTTGGTTTCTTTATGTTCCAATGTAGCTGCAGCTTTCTTTTCTTTTTGAATTTACTGTAGTAGAAAGAGAATGCATAATTGTTTACAGAGGGGAAAATAAGATCTGTGAGGGGTTTTTTTGAGTTTTTGTCCCCCTTCAGTCCATTGCTACCTGTTTTTATTCAGGAATAGGATGTAACACACGTTTTAACCTGTGTGCTTTTCAGTAAATACTTTTTAGATCACTCTTCAGTGATTTAATCATTTCTATTGCCTTGCCTACCTCTTCTTTTTGCAAGGGCATTGTCTCTGTGTGGCTGTTGTCTCTAGTTTTACAAATGCAGACTATTCTGATAACCACTTTTGTTACTGCACTTCCTGTCTACAACTCAAAGCTGATTTTGCAAGAAAATATATTTTCTTTAGTTTAGTTTTTTTTTAGTATTTTTTATAGCATCACAAAAATGAAAAATTGCCAAATGACAAAATAATTCACTTGTTGCCAAAAGCAAAATAAATAAATAAATAAATTGGGCTTTATTTCTATTTTTATGCAGAATGGTTCTTTATTCTTTGTTTTTCTTCTGCACAATGTTGTGGTGAAACTGCATTAATTTATCAGGGGGAAGAAAAGACTAAGAATTTGAAAGCAGGCATGCAGTTTAATCTTGTGTTTTTCAGCACTGTCCCTTCTCAGAAAAGCAGTACATCCAAAAATGTTCAAATCATGTTGCAGAACAAATAAACCCAAACACTTGTGGGTAGCTTGGCAGTAGGTTAAAAAAAAAAAAATCAAGGAAAAAAAAGCACAGTGTGTACCATCTTCTCCATTTAGCTCCAGTAAATATTTCAATTAGTAGACTTGCTGAACACTGTGTTGTCTTGCAGGTGCAGAGGTCAGAGATGCTCTCCATCAAAAGCCGTAATTTCTGTGGCTAGTTAGTATAAAAACAGTGGAGAAGGAATGTAGACTCCTGAGAAGTTTTCTTGTGATATGAATAGCTGTTGGATGAGAGACAAAACAGTACATGAACTTGGACAGAATCCATCTAGTAGCCAGCACAGGGGGCAGGCATACAGTTAGATGAACTGTGGGAACATCAGCAGGAAACAGCTTGGCAATTAAATGAAAAAGCTTCCTTGCAGTCCTATCTACTGCAGAAGTTTCCGAACTCTTGCTTAGTAGGCATGCTCACTAATTTAATTTTTCGATCTTTTTGTTCCCTCTCTTTGGAAACTGGCTGGCTTATATTTTGGTGATTGTTTGGTAAGTGTGTTATTCCAGGTGCATTCTTCTTTGTTCAGAAAGCAAAAAATAGCCAAGAGGATTACTCCTCAAATAAGTACATTATTAAACAAAAAATTGTGAATGAAACATTTATTCTGACTGGCCCAGCCTTGTCATAAGCTGTTCCCATAACATAGTCTTAGAATGTTTGGGAAGGAAATGACTGTTCTATCCTAAGTAAACTGACACTTGTGCTTTTAATAATTCTTACTTTGCTCTTCTCTGCTCTTCCCATTAGGTGGTTTGCAGCAACTCAGTTTGAACCTCTGGCAGCAAGGTCTGCTTTTCCATGCTTTGATGAACCAGCACTTAAAGCAACTTTTTCAATCAAGATCAAAAGGGATGAGAAACTTTCCACTCTGTCAAATATGCCAAAGGTACCTGCTTTTGTAGGAGAATTTTAGTAGATCTGCTGCTTAGGTAATCTGTTTCAGTGTTTTTGGCTGTGTTTTTATTGCAGTACTTACCAGGGGATTGACATGCATGGGTTATCAACTGTTTTGTTCTCAAAACTTGAACTTAGTAGAGAAAACAACTGCTCAATGCATTGCACAGTGTAGCATGTTACTGACAAACAGTTGAATGACTTAAGGATTCGTGTTGAAATTAAATGAACTATTATTTTGCAAAGGTTATGTTGTTAGTGGCATTGGTCTCAACAGCCCCTGAGGTTTTCTTTTGAGTTTTCTGTGTTTGCTGCTGCTGCGCTTCTGCAGAGTACTGGAATACCTTCATCACTAGTTTTTGTAACTAGAAATAAACTGCGTATTTTGGGCCTGTGGAGCTAACTTTTGTGGTTTTGTTTGTTGTGTTTGTCGGGGTTTTGCAGTTTGGTTTTTTGATTTTTTTTTTGTTCTAATGAGGATAACTAATTTTTAAACCAGTTTATCTGCAGCTGCAGCAGGTTTTCTTAAATAGACTGTCACCCCCTTATAAAACAAGATCTGTAATAAAGGCATAAATTTATGAATTCTCTGGAGGAACTCAAAGATGGCATTCTGCTCATACAGAATGGGCAGATTAAGTTATTATAGTGGTTATATCTTCAGATGTTAAAATCCATTTTCTTTTTAAGGCTGACAGTTAAATTTTTAGTGACAGTTACACGTCAAAACATTGGTTGGTTTCAAATGATCTTGTCTAAAACAAAGGTTATTGTTGTTGGTGTTTAGATGTTAGTGGGTTCTGAAAACAAAATCATATATGAAGTTCAGAATTTATGGACTGCCATCTCTCTCTCCAGACCTTTAGTATTCTGCACTATAGTGGTTTTAAATATTTTGCTTTATTCTTTTTGTATTTTATGTTCATAAAGGAACACATAGAAAAGTACTTTAAGGCATATAGCATGTATTTCTAGGACTAGTATTAAAGAAAAGTGCACAAAAAGTAAGTTGAGGTACAGTATCTAACTTCTGCATGGTATCTACTGTGTCCTCAGAAAACTGGGCAGTTACTTTTGTCAGTATATGTTTAAGCTGGGTATGTTCCTGCTTTGAAGTAACAGAGATCTTAGGTTTTCCTACGTTTTTAAAATGCATTCTCTTTTTATTAGTAAAAGTGCATTTGAGGAATATTTTGTTCAGTTTTGAAATAATAAGTATGTCTGGTTACCTAGTAATGCTGAGATTTATGGAAAGAGACAGATATTTAACTCATGCAACACCAGTATTTTTAGTAGATTATGCTGAACTGTGTCTCTGGTCTAGCCTAATGCTCCCTTGAATTAATGCTGATCTGTGTTGACTTTGGATTATAGTGAGACTTTAAATGCAAACCAAATTAGGTTATTTTCGTCAACAGAGAAAGTTGTTTGCTAATACTGCATAATAGAACTGGACAAATAATTTTTCTGTATATAAGCATAAATGTTTCACGTAGTCTTAAATTTGTTACATTGTTGTGGGTATCATCAATCCCACTGAAATATGACAAAAATATAAAGATATTATGTAAGCTTGCCTGTAAACTGTTCATAGCATGAAATAATTCTTTAACATGGATTTACTTTATGTCTTGGTGTTCTTTTGTCTACATTAGTAATACTTCATTTCCCCTACAGAAGGCCACTACACCTGTGACAAATGGAATTGTTCAGGATGAGTTTTTTGTGAGTTTGAAGATGAGCACCTATCTAGTAGCTTTTGTTGTTGCAGACTTGAAAAACATCAGCAGGGAAACTAATGGGACTCTGGTATGTGTTTGTTTCACTTTTAAGTTCTGCTTCACTCTTCCCAAGCTGACCAGATTACTAAACAAACCAAAAAGATGCCCAAACCAACAAGCAAACTCTGTCTCTTTTAAATTTATTTATCTTCTTCGTTTCATTATACTCATCTTAGGTAGGGGACAAAAGCCATATGCTATAAAGTGACTGAGGTGATACCAGACTGAATATACTTTTACAGCAGGGGATTCTGCATGAGGTCTTGTTAACAGTAGAAATTTACAAAATATAAAATTCCTAAGAGCTTTCAGAGCTGAAAGCTTTAAACTCTTCTTTTCACTGCTTCATCTGTGACTAGTAATGTCATGCAAACCAGGAGTTGTTCTGAGTATGTAAAGAAATGTGACAAGTTTCCAGGAACACCTACACGTGGTTTCAAGCAGTGCCACAAAAAATTTCTGTACCTGCCAAGATAACGTATCGAAGGTCTCATGCTCTACAGTAAAGCAAATTTAGGCTGACTTTAAATCTACATTTAGTTACTTTATTACAATTATTTAATTTTGTTTTACCAAAGGTTCCAAACATCAATGAGTGGGTCCTGTTTGAGCATTGTCCCTTACAAGGGTATGGCCTGTTTCTTTGTGTGCAGTTAGAGCAAGTAAGGAGTAAACGTGCTAATATTAGTAGATGCTCCTTAATCTTGTTTTAGAAAGTGCAGTCGTTGCATGTAAGCAACGACTTTCATGACTCCTTAGCAGAAACTGCCCCTTTGTGGTGAAATGTCAGAAGTGCCGATGTACATAGAAAAAGCCAGAGGGCATAGTGCTAGTAGCATTGTAGAAGGACACGACCACTCTTTAATCCAGTAAACAAGTAAAGATACTAGACAGGCTTTGATTCTGATCTAGACAAATATTTCTAATGAAAGCTGAATAGAACAGATTTTTATACTTTTTTTTCCGCCTTGTGGCTTTTATTCAGATCTGTGTTTGAACTGTACTCTGGTAAAACCATACACTCAGTTCCTTGAGGCAGATGACTTTTTAACTTAGTAAGAATAATTCTTACTTATCTTTATTATTTTTAATTTCTTCTTTCTCTTTAATTTATTAGTATTTTAATCTTATTAAGAATATTTGCTACCTTGAAGGGAGAAAGCATAAGAATACCAAGTAAGGCCAGAGTTTTACTAAGTCAAAAGTAGTCTCATCAGAGTCTAGCAGGGCAAGGAAGTCAGTAAAAAGAAAGCATATATTGACATTTCCCAAGAAATATGGACTTAGAAGGCTTCCAACAATTTTTGACTGGAGATCCAAAGAATTTGGGCTTCACACAGCAGAAGTTCATTGTCATGAAAGCTTTAAGACAGTGTAGAGTTGAAGTAAAGTTGCTTCACTACTCATAATGCAATGAGATTTTTCTCAACTCCGGATAATCCTGGGAGGCTTTTATGTTTTGTTTTTTGAGCTTAGAATTTGCAGTGAATAATGCTTTTGTACTCCAGGATCACTAGACTAGATTCTTATTTGAATATGCGTCATTCAAACTCAAAAATTAAAAGGTGATCTTTTCCATATGTTTGAAATGTCGTTTGTTGAAGTAATTTGTAGCACAGGAAGAGGGACTCCTTTTTTATAGAACTGGTATATGGTTCTCTACATATTTCTTTGTTTGTGTAGGAAAGAGTGTCCTAAATGTGAATCTACCTGTAACCTAATCAAAGATGTTTTCTTGATATGGACAATTCAACATGAATAGGGGGAAATTGTAACCTCTCAATTTTTATAAAAGCTTCTTACATCATGTCTAACGTGGCCATACCTTAGATAGGGATGAGCTTTATTCCAATTAATATTTTTTGAGAGAATTTCTTGCAGATTATGCTACTGCTATCATACTGTAAATGCTATCATAGCCTTAAGATTAGTTGAGGTGTACAGGGAGGGTCACTTAATAACTCACGACGGTTTTTAAAATTTGTGTCATGCAGAACTTTTTTGAACAGGTTCCTTGAAGCTGTCATCCTTGTATTGTTCTTGCATACACACAGGACAGTGTCCCTGTAGTTTGACTAGTTAATAAGCTCTAATAGGAAAAATCAGCTTTTTATGAGCAGCTTCATAACTACTGTATGTAATTTATGTATGTACTCACAAAAATGTCTTATGTGTTTCAGGAACTTGTGGCAGCTCCTCCTTCAATTTTAAATCTTTTGTAGCTATAAGTTTCAAAATATTTTCTCTTCTTTGTTTGGACTAGGTGTCTGTCTATGCCATACCGCAGCATCTAAACCAAGTTGGGTATGCCCTAGACACAGCAGTGAAGCTTCTGGAATTCTACCAAAAATACTTCTTAATGAAATACCCTCTTGAAAAATTAGGTAAGTTCTTTAGGACTCTTAAAAAAAACCCAACAAAAACCACAAAACCAGAAGAAGCTCTGATCTGAAAAAAAAAGGGAATTTGCATTTTAAAAAAAGTATTATGATTATTATTAAATATTTTTTAAAACTAATTATGTCTGTCTGAGTGCAAGTATTAAGTGAGTCCCAAGTTGGAAAGCTTTTGTGAGCTTTTGGAAGCAGATTGCTTTTATTTTTATGTTAATTTTTGCAGAAGAATTTCTGTGGTGTTCCTCAACTTGGTAATGAGGAAATTCTCAGTCTGTGAAACCATGTTCACAACTGCAAGATCTGCAGCCTAACTCCTCTACATGCATTAGTTTGACTGGAAAGATATTGAAATGCAGTCTTCTAAGACACTACCTTTCAGCAGGGTTCTTTTCAGGGCATCTCATTTCCATGTTACTTTTGTTCATGCAGGATCCATAGGCATGTTCTCTTTTGTTTGTTTGTGTTTGTTTGTGTCAGAGTACTGCAAGAGAAACATTGTTATGAATCTGTGGGGCTTCTGTACTTGATATTTGAGTGTATGTCCACACCAGAGAGTTTAAATCATGAATTTTTTAATGATTATATCATATAATAGGTAAGCTTTAAAGACAGGATTGCTTTAAATAGCAATTTTCAAAACCTTCTTCCAAATCTTTTCCAGATCTGGTGGCAATTCCTGATTTCCAGTCTGGTGCAATGGAAAACTGGGGCTTGATCACCTTCCGAGAAACAACACTCTTATTTGACAATAATACTTCTTCAGCCAGGGATAAAAAGCTAGTAACTGCAGTGATAGCACATGAACTTGCCCATCAGGTACTAGTCTGGGAAGATTATTGTTTTCTTTTTTAATTTCTTTGTTTAAATGCAGTTCTGTCCTTAAATTCACCCCTCCCCTCACTGTGACTGGGTTGTGTGTTGTGTCTGTTCAGAAAACCTTCAGGTGTATTTTCTACAGCACGACAGGCAGAGTACAACTCTCATGCCATGCTTAAGGAGTTGTTGCTGCAAAGGGTTTACTGTGGTTTTGACTGAATTCATTTTACCATAAGATAAGGCAGAGAATGGATGGAGTACTCCTCATTTGATTTTAATTTTAAGAAAATAATGATGTTTTTGGTCTTTCATAGTGGTTTGGCAATCTAGTAACTATGGAATGGTGGAATGATCTCTGGCTGAATGAAGGATTTGCCACATTCATGGAATACTTTGCCATGGCAGAGGTTTTTCCAGAATTACATTCAGTAAGTAATTTCTGTAATTACATTTACTGTACCTTTACTATTATCTGGCTTTAGTGCTGCCTATAAATGATTGATATTTTTAAACTGATACTGTGATTAATGTTGGGAACCATTGAGCTCATGATACATCTCTGCTTTGGCATTTTATTATATTGGAACTGGCTTTGAGAAGAGTACATTGTTTCTGTGGGTTTAATTTTTTATTTTTTTTTTAGTAGTAATCTACATGCAGTGTACTGCATTTTGTGAAGGTTAAAAATTTGTGCAAAATAGCAGGTGTTAAAACATGTAGATGCCTGTATATCAAATTATAACTAAAAATCTTTTCTAGAACAGGTCCAGATGTGTTGTTGAACAAGTTTGTCTACTGCTTTTCCTAATGGACCTTGGAAGCTTTAGGTTATTAAATATGCCTGAGGTTGCAAGCTCATGAAAGAAACATCATCCCTAGTCACAGTATATCCAGAGATCTTTATTAAAAGTGTACATATCTTTTATAATATTTTCATCATTGGGTTAGAATAGTGTGAGCCTGGAAAACCAATAGTATAATTGTTAATGAGCTTGCTAACCAATAATATACATGGTCAATTCCCTAATAGCAACATGAGACTTTTCTCTTAAATGCTTATATAATAGTTCTTGCTGCAAACTACTGTGTAACAATGTTGATTGTTATATTTTTTAAAAACTTTGTTTCATGTCTGCGCTGCCTTGACTGAATAGTCTTTTCTTTCTAACTAAATGCTTTTTGTTCTGTGAATTACAAGTGCCTTTTTTTTCTTTCCCTTTATCTCCTCCTTTCTTTATTCCTAAATATTGCAAAGCTAGTACAGTGTGTCTTCATAAGCATTACCTGCTTTACATTCTGTTGGATAAGCCGTTGAATACAAGAAAATACACATGGTAAACATAACATTATTATCAAAAGTGGTGTGAGGTCTACTGCAGCAAAATCAACTACTAAGGTCCAAAATTAAATCTTCCCAGCCAGGATAATAGGCGAAAGAATCCCAACCATGGTTTTGCTGCAGTTTTCCAGACAGATGCTTCAATTCCCGGATGTTTTTGTGAATGGATTTGGAGTGGTCCCTCAGGTTCATACAGCACATTCCCTTGCAGTCTTCACATCCATGTCCTTGGGCTAGCAATAAAAAGTGTATTGCTACTCTGTTTTGCAGTGCTGCAGGACATACTGAGTCAGCATCTGTTAACAATCCTGTTAAAGCATTGCTAGGAGCATTACTTTGTTTTGCAAGCCAAGACCTAGTTTATTAATTTTGTTCAAGGCATATGTGGTATCAGTAGAGGCAACTAACTAAAGGAAATAAAAAGTCTCTTTGCTCTATTCCAGAATTCAACTTCAGAATCACAGTCAAGGTCAAATGACTTAGCATCACATTTATTTCACCTATGCCATAGTGTCCACTTGGTTAGAGTTTCAAGACTGGGATGAAACACAGTCACGCAACCAAAAGTACATGGACCTCCCACTGTGTTACTTGGAATGGCTTTCCATGCTCTGTTGCCACATGTTAAAAATACATTATCAGGAGGGCTTATTGCACTGGCCTCTGTTGTGATTTGTGAGGGAGTAGTAAAATTGTACTAGGCAGAAACATTACAATAAATGCCAGTGCCACTTATATCAGCCCCTGTGTTGTCTGGTTTTGGATCATTAGCATAATTAAAGTAAAAACTCACAGGAGCTTTTATAGGGCTTAGTACCTGCAGCTCTTGAGGCTGCAGTGAGAGGGCAGGGAAGTTACTTGCTTTCCTCATGCTCCATCAGTATTGCCCAAGTACCATTCCATAGACTGGCCAGCATTAGACTGCCATGATCCCAAACATGATCTGCTCTTCCTGGAGTTGTACAATCATGTGTAACTGCCTGATTGTATGACTTGCTGCATTCATCCTTTGTCAAAGGAATGCCAACCAGACATGCCTGAAATGGATCACTAGGACTGGTCATGGATATACAAAGGGTAGATTGGTTAATTGCTTTAGCTAATAGGAGCCAAACATTGGCTGACTGGTTGTGGACCCATGTTTCATTCACATTCATTGAGAAAACACTGAGGATGATTGAAGGGGTTACCTATGTTGTGCCTAAACCACTAGTAGCTTAAAATTGTGATGCCTTCAACTCTTCATCCCTTCTGTGGCAGATTTGATGTTTTTTGCAGGTAACCAATGGGCTCCTGTGGATAGAGAAACACAGCCATAACCACGCCTCCATGTTAGCAAGGGCGCAGGGCCCAGCCATTGTCCACTCTGCACATCTTTGTAATAAGTCAGTGAGAATCTGTTGAAGCATCACGGCAAAACTGTTTTTCACTTGCTGTTTTGTTATCAAATCTGGAAATATTTTAAAAATTTAAAACAAATGTTGCTTTATGCACTTGTTCTTGAGGTGTTATACCAAGGGGATTCTCCCATTTTTGTTTAAGAAATATATTCTTTAAAAGGGCATGTGTTCATTCCACAACAGCTTGACCTGTTGATGAATGAAGTATTCCAGTTAACTGATGTATACCCCAACAATGAAAAAAGGTTTTCATTGGTTGTGAAACATATCCTGCACCATCATCAGACTCCTAAGATAGCAATACCTCACAACATTTGTTCAATGACATTTCTTTCCTTTCCCCCTTTATGGGTGGAGGCAACAAAAAATTTGGAATATGTCACTGATACATGCACATATTTTGAAGTGCTAAAAGAGGAATTGTGTGTGACATCCATCTCTCAAATTTCATTGACACCCAATTTTTTTTGCATTTATACTTATTGTAGTAGGTAAAGGTGTTAAGCATGTGCAGTAAGGGCAAGAATGAACAATTTGTCTGTCTTGAGAAAAGGTAAGATCAAATTGTTTGTGCAAAGCTTTTGCGTTCTGGTGATAAAAAGTCATGTGACAACTTTGCTTGTGTAATTTGATTCAGACCTGTTGCCATAGTCATCAGCGCATCAGCAGCTGCATTGCTCCCAAAACTTCCAGTGCCTTTGTGAGCACTGACAGATGGTTTCAATTACATGTCCGGCAGTATAGGAAGTGGTATCATTTGAGCAATGCATGATCCTGCTGGAAGAGTACAAGATGGATTATGAGTCCAAGCCATGATTTCTATTTCACCCCTAGAATCAGAGTCAATGACTCCTGGTAAAATACTAAGCCCACTTTAGATGACAGTGACGATCTCCCAAGTAATGCATGACATTTACAAGGAAGGAGTCCATTTAAACCTGTAGGTATAAGGTCAACCGAAGTGTCATTTATTGTGGTTATTGTGGAAATTGCCACGTCCATCCTGGCATTGCCTGAGGTTCCCCAATGTTCCTGAGCTTGAGCTGTGTGGGTTTGCTGTGGCTGGATCTTGTTCTGTTGTGGCGCACAGAATTCTGACTCCTTCGAGTTTCCCTGCTCTGGCAGAGGCAGAGGTTTGCCATTTTGTCATACTTGGAATGGCATTCATTGCTCCAATGGTAGCCTTTCTTGTATCTAGGGCATGGTTTACTTGGGTTTTTGTTCCCTTGTTTATTCTTTGAGCACTGCTTTTTCACATGACCTTCTTCTCCACAGTCAAAACATTTGACTGTTGCCCTAGCAACCTGTAGCTGTTGAGCTAAGGTGGTTGCTAGCAAATCTGCTTTGTTTTGTTCGGTACCAACATGTGCACAAGCTTTGATAAAAGTCATGTAAGGAAACATCAGGTTTGTTTTCAACTAGATCAAGTGCCTTGTGACAGACAGGATTAGCATTTTCATGAGCTAAGGATTTCAGTAAAACTTCTGCTGCATCTGGTAAATTAGTTTGCCTTGTCACAGTTTGCAAACGATCAATAAAAGTAACATAGGGCTCTTGAGGTCCCTGCCTTATAGTAGAGAAGCCAGGTTCAGTTTTATTAACCTCTGGCACTCTTTTCAGAGCTCTTATAGCCAGCTCCCTTGCTTGGTTATATGTTTCTGGGGGCATCCTTAACTGTTCTCTTATCATCATCTGATCTCCAGTCCCTGTCAAATGATCTCTTGTTATCGCAGCATTCACCCACATTTGATCTTCACAACGCCAGTTGTACTCTGTCCACCATATAGAATATTGTGCTGCTGTCATAATCGATTTAAATAAAGCTTTCCAGTCAGCAGGTAGCTTATCAGCTCTCTGCAATAGCTTCTATAAGTCTTAATGTATAGGAAGATTGCAAAGCATTCTCTTTCATAGATTTTCTTAATTCTTTAACCATTTCAAAGGAAAGTTGCCTCATGTTGAGGCTGATTGCCTTGATAAACCTCAGGCAAAGGATGGAGCAATACAACATCCCCTTAAAGCAAAGCTGTTTTTCTACAGATATTCAAAAAGTCTTTTGGCTTAGGAGCAGCTAAAATTCAGTCAGTCACAAAGTGCTGTTTTGGGACCTTTGCCTCAGTAGATGGTGCCGCAGCCATAATTTTCAGCTGTTGCAATGGTAGTTTAGAATATGAATCACAGATTTATTTCTACAAGCTCACTTCCTTTTTCCTCCCCAGTGGTCCCCTCCACATGCAAAGCAAGTGAATTAGAGCATGAAACCATTGCTCTGGGTGTGGGGGAAGCATCTGCAGGAGAATTTAGGGCTGGGAGTACTATGTCTTCAAATTATGAAAAGCTTGCAGTGCAGAATATATAATTTTCCATGTCATAAATTCATCTGAGTAAATCTCAGGCATGTGTGTTTGATGTGTTTTTAAAGCATCCCCCACTCACTTCCAGTGATCGAAGTCATAGGAGCCTTTAGGAGGGTACCAGGAACAGTTTGTTTTCACCCCTGTTAAGAGTTGTATTAGTTTTTTTTCCTGAATTTAAAGATTTTTCTCCTTTGCTATAGATAATAAGCAGTCATTATGGAAGGCTTCTAGTTTGGAGATATTGTTGCCCATTTTATGAGGGAATTACCCAACCACATCACTAACCTGTTTATTACCCAGCAATGAAACGATGTCCTCGACAATCCTTGAATCTCACCGTTGGTACAGTCAAGATGTGTTGCCGGTCCACGATTGCCTTAGGAGATTGTATGTCCCTGTTCAAGGAGCTGAGCCATTTGCAAGAGCATGAAAGAATCATAGTTCCCAGTCATGCTATAACCAGAGACATTTATTAAAAGGGTTACATAGCTTTTATAATGTTTTCACCATTGGGTTAGAATAGCATGAGCCTGGATAACCCATACATTGTATAATTGTTAATAAGCTAGCTAACCAATAATTTTCATTATCAATTCCCTAATAGCAACATCAGACTTTTCTCTAAGATAAATGTTCATATAATAGTTCTATCTGCAAACTGCTCTGCACCTGCAACTTGTTACATTTTTAAAAACTTCTTTGCATCTCTGCTGCCTTGGCTGAATAGTCTTTTCTTTCTAACTAAATGCTCTTTGTTCTCTCAATTAAAAGTTCCCTTTGTTTTCTTTCCCTACGCGAGGTAACTCCTATCTTCCCATCATCGTGGTACTTGCTTGTGTCTGAATCAGTTTGGGTTTCACAAATGAGTGGACCTGGCATAAAAGTATTAAATAGTCCACCACAAAGGATTCTGATAGCATTAAGTTACATTTAATACAAAGCACTACTCCCATGGGCATTTCTCTTTACATATATGGCTGAAGGATAGAATCTTTCTGATATAATAATGTAGTTATTATTTACAAACTCACTCAGGTACTAAATTACCTAGCTTTTCACTGACCCATGTTACACTGGAAAACATGATGGATTTAAATTTGGTCTCTCTTCTCCAAGGAAAGGATATCATCTGTTGCTATAAAACTTTCTTGTCACTGAGAATGACAGGCAGGTAAACAAAGGTTAGTGGAATTAAGTGTAGAGGGTAGTGGAGAGACTAATTTTGCGTTCTGGATAAAGATATCTCCAAGGAGAAGACACACTTGAGCCCTGAAATCAGCTTCTAAGAGTGTTTATGTGATTTGCCTTAGTAATGGGATTAAACGCCTGATTTGTACTGACTGTTTAATGCTTTATAGATTGTGTTCTTCCTAGCATTCTGGAGAAGTGTGAGTTTTGAGTTCTTAAACACTCTTACTAGTATTAAGAAACTTGAGTTCCTAACCTGGTGCAGTAGAATTCTTTTACAGCACTGGATATTTCAAAACAATTTCATTTGGCCTAGCTTTGTTCAGTTGGATTGTCACCAAAAAGTATGTAGCCATTCTGCTTGTTGGGTGCAAATGTGCTGAGGATGGGACACAAAAGTAGTGTCCTTTTTTAACAAGGACACATCTAAAATCTGTGTGTTTCATTCCAAAAGCTGTCTGATCAGCTGCCTTGACCAATATATTATTTAATTTTTTCATGGTGCCAGAATGTGTTTTGTTGAAAATAAAAGACATCCAGAACTTCTCCATTCAAGAAGAGTAGATGTAGAATTTTAAACTTTAATAGTTATTTTTATTGTATTTCACAGAGGGGTTTTGTGGATTTATTTTGTTGTTGTTGTTATTGCTGGTTTTGTTTTTGTTTTAACTCTCAACTGTATAGAGAACTGTTTGCTTCCCTTGATAAAATGAAATGGACAAATACTGATGTGATCAGCTTCTTTTCAGTGTTTGGGGTTTTCTTGTTTTGGTACCAGTGTATTAAATTCAAATATCCTCATTCTAGAAGAAGTAAGATGCTTTCATAGTCACTAGATAAGGTGCTGTTTACAGTCTCACAAACATTACAGTAGTGAATAATTTCTCTAGACTTCATGCTTAAAGCACATGAAAGTCGTATTTCTGTATTCCATGCCTCCTGTCAATGAACTGAAAACAGTGGTGAGCCAAATGGGAAATTTGACACACACTTAGAAAATGCATTTTTGTCTAGTACCATTGACACGCTTGGCTGAGACAGGGGCTTAAGGGTCTGTATAATAATGCAATCTCAAAAGTGAGATTCCACTGCTAAAATGTGGCAGGAAAATAGTAGCTTTTATATATAATACCCTGGCAATTCCTTTTCTGCCTAGAGCAATGGAAGAGCAAAGCAGAGACAACTTATTCTTTTCTGCTTAACATGTATATTTCAGCTTCCTAAACAGTTAAAAATGTTTCCCTTATAGGATGAAGATTTCCTAACTTTAATTTTCAAGGCTATGATGAAGGATGCCTTGAATTCTTCACATCCAGTCTCTTCTGCTGTTCAGTCTTCTGAGCAAATCGAAGAAATGTTTGATACTCTCTCTTATATCAAGGTAACTGTGAAAATACTGCAAAATATTTGGAAAGTGATACATTAGCTATTGAAAATATGAATGTGGAATCACAAGTAAATAGGCATGTAATAACAAGCCTTTGGAGATTATTTAAACCCAACTCAATGCAGGATTTCTCAATAATGTTTTTGAGCATCTATGTAGCATTTAATTAGGAAAATATTATGTATATGTATTATGGCCTTACTTAGATCCTGTTGAATGCTTAAGCACAAAATACAGTACTCACAAAGATGTAAGAGGGGAACCAAGAGGTGAAGCAACGTAACCAGTTAGGCATATGTTCTTCTGATAGCAGACTGTAACAAGTGGTTAAAAAAAGACTAAAAACAAAACACCAATGTAATCACTCAATCTTATACTCTCCCTAGTTTAAAAAAGCCCCAGTATTTTACAGATCTCCTGAACTGGAGGCCTTCATCTGAATGCAAATTATTTGACTGCATGTCCTGTTTGTCTGAAACGTGATTATTTCTAAAGTCTACTGAAAGTTGTGTGTGAGGCTTACGTTATTAAAGCATCTCAGTGCCTTGCTTAAAAATGCATGAGAGGAGAAATACCTGTATTTGCAAAATTTGTGTTCACATTGTTTCAGGTCTTAAATAGCAGATTTTGGTAGTGTTGGAGGAAAGCCTTTTGCTTGTTTATTTTGGATTAGCTGACTTTTTTTTCTATCACTGTCTTGTACTTCCACTAATTAGAAATCATGGGGACAGCTATTTTCTGCTAGAAAATAGTCAAATACTACATCTTCCTCTGCTCAGTGGAATGCAGTTCCCATTACAGTCTTGGTTTATTTATTCTGGCTTCTTTTTGTAAGTCTCAGCTGGTCAACACATGTTGTCTTGGCATCCTTGAACAATATGGGATGCCAAATAGACCTACTGTAGTGATGTGCTTCCGTTTACTTTGGACTCTGTTTTCTCAACTGCAAGAACGTTTATGTGTGATTTTCAGGTTTCCTTGGTTGCCAAATGAATTTGGATTCTCTCCTTTTATCAAAAGGCATGGCTGTTGCTCCATGCTTCAGAGGTGCTGTCTCAAGTAATTCCCTTTTTGGTGAGCTTCTGGAAGCTATGCATTTGGCACAGTCGTGTCTGTAGCCAGCTAACATTAGAGATACAAATTCTGTCAGTCTTTGACTTACTGAAACTTTGTGGTTTTAATAGAAAAGTAATTTTAATAGAAAAGTTCCCTAAGTGATGGGATTGGAGTTTCAGTCAATTAGTATAACATTTTATTGGAGAACTATTTTATTGCTTCATTGCCACTAATAAGTACATGCACATTTTGAATAGAATTGTATCAACCTACACCTTTAAGGCCTGACCGAAAGAGGTTTTGGACATTGTCAGAAATAATGTTTTCACAGCTGCTCTCTATGTTTCAGAGGATTTCATTTAATATCTTTTCATTCATAACATGAATTTTTTATATTCCACTACTCTTGGCCCTATGGCTTAGATAGAGTTATTGATGATTCATGTGAAAAGACACTTGCAATGTAGTCCCTAATAAGCAAAGGGTTGTTTGTTTTTGAATTGTAAAACATAATTTGTTTTAATGGACTTCCAACTGACAGATTAGTAGGTGACCTCTAAATTGTACTCTCTAGAATAGAAATAATTTTACAATATTATTTTTAGTCTGACTGTTTTGCAGACCATCAGTAAACGTAACACCCATGGGTGGGACAAGACCCACCTGCAACAACGGAGTGTATGGAAGGGTATGACAGTAGGAAAAACAAAGAAGCAGAGCTGTAGGTTAAGTATAGATGCATATAGGAGAGGAAATTGTGGCCATATTATTAAAAACTGTAGTAATCCTGATGTTTGATGAGTAGTGAAAAACCAGGTGGCTTTCAGTTTCAGATAAGATGTTACTCAAATTCCAGAACCTGAGTTTGGAATGAGTGAGAGCAATGCATTATCTCTCTAAAATCTTCTCCTTTACTTCTTGTTTCTTTCCTAGAAATAGTACCAGAAATATAAAGTGCACCTTTAAAGTATTCTTAATCTATGGCTGCTCATCTGTGTTTAGTTCTACAGTATGCAACTCCTCAGGCAATTTACTTATTGGTGGCTTTGACACAGAAACATTCACAGCCCTTTTGATACTAAAACTACTCAGTTACTACTTTTCTTTACAAGACATGGCTGTATTTAAACACATCAAGATATATTTGTTCTTCTGCAGTCAATCCCTGCCTACCAAGTGCATCTCATCTTTTTCCTGTATTTTTAAGTTTTTGATATAACTGCACATCTTATGACTGTTAAACACTGACTCACAAGTGCAGTTCTGTGCCATACAGATGAATATTGGTAATGAAAAGTGGCAGCCAGTAGAGACACATTAGTAAGAAGGCAATATTTTTCAGATTATGTTAATTGGAAAAAATGTCAAATTCTACTATTCCATTTTGTAACTGTAGTTTGAGCCTTTAAAACATTTTTTTTCCAAAGGAGCTGGGAAAAATTTTCTGTAATTGTATTTGGAATTTATGAAATAGTAAAAGAATGTTTTTCCAAGGCAGCTGAGTACAAAAGTAATTATTTGAAGGACATTATTTGAAATATTATTTGAAATAGATTCTGACTTAATCCTGTAGTGCAAAAGAGCTATAATATGCATATGCTTTAAAAACTTCTGTAACTTCAATTTTCTGATTCATTTTTTTTTCTCCCTAAAGGGGGCTTCACTTCTTTTAATGCTGAAGCATTATCTCACTAAGGATGTTTTCCAAGCTGGCGTTGAGGTATACTTGCATAATCACAACTACGGAACTGCCCAAAGTGATGACCTGTGGGACAGCATGAATGAGGTATCCATCTTTGACACACTGTTCTTTTCTTTTTTTTTTTTTTTTTCCTCCACTTCTTTTAAGCTTATAATGTGAGCTTTTATTTATTTCCTTATGAAAAAAATAGGATAATGGAATGCAGGTAAATATTCTGAATTTTTTGTCATCCTTTTCCAAAGTTCTCTCATATAGATAGGGAGATTACTGAAGCTTCTAGAGCAACATTGAGTATCATCCCAAAAAAGCACTGAGTGGGTGTGTATACTGCCATGCATGTCCATCCAGTATGGACATATCCTCTCTAGAATTACACAGGTAGTCTAAGACCAGAATGAAAGTAATAAAATCCGGGGTAAAATTTACTTTCAAGGAATAGCTAAATCCAGCCTAAAGAGGTCTTGGGTTACTCTGTACTAGTGTAACTTCATTTGTGATAGCTTCTGTTTTAACAAGTGTGTTGAAATTTTAGGAAAGCAGACTGCATAGGCAGGCATAAGGCTGTGTCTAATTTTAAAATGAATGTGAAGGGCTCAAGGAAGCAAAGACTTGGGCAGAAGAGAGCGAGGGCTAGAGTCAGCAAGGCTGTGGGAGTCAGAGAGGCCAGGGAAAGGAGGTTGGAGAGACAGCAGGAAGGACAGGGGAAAGACTGAGAGTCCAGGAAACTACAGGCCTATCAGCCTGAACTGAGGCCTATCAGCCTGAACTGGGTGCCAGTTCTTTAGTACCATTAGAGAGCACACACAGGACAACCAGGGAGTCAGGCCCAGCCAGCACAGATTTAGGAGGGATAGGTCCTGCCAGGCCTACCTGGTCTCCTTTTATTACCAGATAATCCACCTGGTGGATGACGGAAAGGCTGTGGATGTTGTCCGCCTGACCTTCAGCAAAGCCTTTAACACTGTCTCCCACAGCATTTTCCTGGAAAAGCTGGCAGCTCATGGCTTGGACAGGTGTACTCTCTGCTGAGTTAAAAACTGGCTGCATGGCCAGGTCCAGAGAGTGGAGGGAAATGGACAAATTTACTGTCCAGGTGATTGTTTACAGATGCAAAACCCTGCTATCACTTAATTGGTAACTAAAGAACAAAGTTTGCCATTTTCTTGATACATGACGATTGTTTTTACAGATTACCAATGGAACACTAGATGTAAAAAAAATGATGAAGACTTGGATTGTGCATAAAGGATTTCCTTTAGTCACTGTTGTCCGAAAGGGAAAGATTATTTCAGTACAACAAGAGAAATTTTTTTATCGTGTGGAACCAGAAAATTGGACATCAGATGCAAGGTTATTACCTTCTTAATACCTTTAATCTGTTAATATCAAGCTGCTGTCTTAAACCTTGTGCATCTTTATCACTTATATTCAGGCCTTTTAGTGTTTCTTTTGAAGGCAGATAGTAGAGAATAGAGAATGCAGCACAGAAATTCACGCATCTGGTATCTGCCTGAAGGTCCATGTCCATTTCCACTGGAGCAACCGGTAAAAATCAGTGACACCCTTTCTAACCTGAATTTCTTACATGCATCGTTTTCCTGAAGCTTTTAAGCTTGGGGTTCAGTTGGTTTTCAAAACCAAAAAGCAGATCTCATAAGTAGAGGTTTCTTTACATTTGAGAGAGTTTTGTGTGTTTAACACAAGAAAGAAGAACCTACCTGAAGAAAGGTAGGTTGCAGAAGTTTTACAGAAGTTACAGAGGTAAGTATCCTACTTTAGAGCCTCTGCTTCTTGCTTCCAAAATTCAGTGTCTGCCTTGGGCTCTTCTACAAGAAGGTAGAGAAGCTAGAATCAATGCTTTCTTGGCTTGGAAATTTTAAAATGACACTACTGCATGACAACAAATGACTGAATATATAACAGAGGCAATACATTGTACCAAAACCTAAAATGAAGTACATGTGCAAATACTGAAGAAGCAAAGATGCAACAGTCAGTAATTTTAAAATTTTGTTTACTGCTAATGGAACTTATCTTATGACCCTCAACAGTGTCTTCTAACAAAAACATGTAAGTGTGAATTCTTTTGAGATTTTGGTGGTTTTATTTAGTTGAAGTTTTAACAGGAGCTGAGTCCATTGCACCATCTTGTGGAAAATTAGGTCTGTGAAAAAAAAATTGTCTCTTGAAATGTAGGAATTTAGAGGGCTCTGTTTTCTATTTGTTATGCAGAGAAATAAAAGCAAAGTGGGGTTAAAAGGTAAGGGAAGAAGGGAAGGATTTTAAGCTAAGTAATTTCTATTTCTAGTTGATGTAAATTTGGGGCATGCATGAAAAGGTTTTAAAAAAGAGCACTCTGTGTGAGTCAGAGGGTGTCCCTGTCACAATCATATTAATATGTGCAACTTCTTTCATCTCGCTCAGATAAGCATTTCTCTCTAAATGGCCAAGTCTTTGTTATCATTATGAGCCTCCTTAGCATTTATCCTTCCAATTTGCAATTCACTTAAGAGAATCTTTGTGGTGTGCTATTAATTATGGTTTCTTTTTCATGATTTGGAATTTGAGTCTACTACGTGGATAATTTTTTAGTTTTAGTTAAAACTTTTAAAAGATCAGAAAAACAATGTTGGGCTTAGGTAAAAATAATACTGATGGATTTCTGCTGCAGCCTGAGATTTACTGTCTGTATGATTTTGGACAAGCTACGTAGCATGCTGGAACTTGGAAAGAAGTAATAGGAAAAGTGGGAGTCCATCAGGGACTAGTGTGGTATAAGATCTTCATTGGTGATGTACACAGTGGTATCAAATGCCCCTGAAGAGAATTTGTAGATGACACCAAGCTAACTTAGTGGTGCTGTTAGTGTGCCTGGGGGAAGGGATGTCATCCAGAGGAATCTGGACAAACTTGACAAGTAGGCCCTTGGTCAGGGCAAACCTCTGGTACCAACACAGGCTGGGGGATGAACCCAGAAATCAAGAGCAGCCTTGCGAAGAAATACTTGGGGGAAGTGGTGCTACTGGGCACAGGCCAGCAGTGTGCATTCACAGCCCAGAATTCCACTTGTATATCGGGCTGCATCCAAAGCAGCTTGGGCAGCAGGGCAAGAGAAGGGATTCTGCCCCTCTGCTCTGCTCTGGAGAGACCTGGAACCCTGCATCCAGATCTGGGGTCCCAGCACAGGAGGGGCATGGACCTGTTGGAGTGAGTCCAGAGTAGGTTCACAAAAACAATCAGATGGACAGAACACCTCTCCTACACAAGGACAGGCAGACAGTTTGGGCTGTTCACCCTGGCGAACAAAGGCTCTGGGGAGACCTCACTGCATTCTTTGAAGTACTTAAAAGAAAGATGGGGACAGACTTTTTAGCAGGTTCTGTTGTGATAGGACAAGGAATAATGGTTTTAAAATAAAAGAGGGTAGATTTAGACTACATATAAGGAATAGTTTTTTTAAAATCACGGTGGTGAAACTGTGGCACTGGTCGCCCAGAGAGGTGGGCAATGCCATATCCCTGAAAACATTCAGGGCCAGGTTGACTGGGACTCTGAGCAGTGTGATCTAGTTGAAGATGTCCCTGCTTATTGCAGGGTAGCTGAACTAGATGACCTTAAAAGGTCTCTTGGAAGGAATCCTTTCTATATAATTTACCCATTTCTCAACATGGCGGGATATAAAAAAATATTTTCTGTGCATGCTGTGCACATTTCTGTGAATTCTTCCATCATATTCTGATTATAGAAGTAATATTTATACCTTATTACTTTATTCAGCATTCAGTGATTCTAGTATTATTAGTATACAAAATACTTAAACCATTCAAGGGAGATAATATGTATAAACATGTCAGTAAACATTTGTTTTCCTTTGCAGTTACCTGTGGCATATTCCTCTCACTTACATAACAAATAAGTGCAACTTCACACATTGTATTAATGCATATTTACTGGATCAGAAGTCAGGTATGTGACCAAAGGCTTTGGTAGCAAGTTATGTAACTGTTACAGATATATGCTTTTTCTGAGAACACCATTGAGTGAGGTGTGAAGCTGGGGACATACAGGATAAAAACTAATTTCAGAGATCCGGAGCAAAGCACTGCTGGCGTTGTCATCATCAGAGAGTTGGTTCCCTGTAGCATTGTGTGTATAAATACATGACAGCTACTGGAACAGAAGCACAGGTTTGAAATTTGTATTAACCTATGCTTTTCATCACAGTGCATACACACAGTCTCTCAAACTGCAGGTTCTTTAGAGAGCAAGTTATGTGAAAGTTGATCTTTCAGTTTGCTGAAATGTTAGGAAGTAACTTTCCATTAAAATGTTTATTTTATTTAGTTGTGTAGGAAAATACTGTATTTAGAACAGTAGATGGGGCTGTCTGAAAAAACTACTGGACAAAAGGAGAAAAATTAACTGATGCAGCTTGGGGCAGACTGTGCCAATGTTCATTCAGTCAGATATAGGAAAAAGGATGAGGTCAAGTAAAACCTGAATTTTTGAGCTGTCTTTCAAAACCTTCGTTCTGGCTTTTTCCTTGTTCATTGTAGGGGGAAATAGTGTGAAAGAATTTACTGTCTCTCTGAAACTAGTCTACTTCACAGACTTTGATTTGAACAAACTGTTGTTAAATGTTTGTTTCTGCTGATAACATACTGTCTGTCCACTAGCTGCCATTGAACTTCCAGAAGAGGTGGAATGGATAAAATTCAATGTGGACATGAATGGCTATTACATAGTACACTATGCTGAAGACTGGAAAACACTGACTGATCTGTTGAAAAAAAACCACACTGCCCTGAGTCCTAAAGACAGAGCAAATTTGATCAACAATATCTTCAACCTTGCACGGTAAGACTTCTGTATTGGAAAAGGTATTTAATATGTGTTTCAAGTTCTTTCCAAGTCAGAGAAGATCAGGCTTAGTTTCTAGAGACAGCTGCTTTAGAGAAAGTTTAATTCAGTCTTCAATAGCCTTGTTGAAACTGTTCACTGATGCTCTAGATGTTATCTCCCTCTTATTTATAGTATCATCTGTTTGGATCACAGAGAGCCCCATGATAGTTTCCATTTCTGGAAGACGCTGTTTTCTTTAGTGTCCAATAATCTGCCAGTTAGACTGTTTTCCTGTACTCTAGTGCTTCACTTTAGAAAAGTAAGCTATTTCCCTCTTAAGTTTTTACTGGTGCCCTCTCATGTGTTTCACCACCACTGTCAGAGCAGGTGAGGCTGAACATGATGGATAGTCTGTTTGGAAGCTGCTAGTCTATCTGAGTACCCGTATTTGTGATAAATATTTTCAGACATTATTGCCACACTTACCCATTTCCAATTTCTGGTAACTGAAGGCATGTTAGTGGCCATTGTTGTTGTGTTGTAATCTTACTGAAGTGAAAATATGAAAATTTCTACATGTAAATTGTTTGGTATGTAACTCCCTCTATTAACTTATCTCTCTGTTAGTGTGATGGAAAGCATCACTTCTGATTTGTTTCAGGGAGTGCTTTTGTTTTGTAATCCATTTTAATGTTTGTGTTCATTGACCCACAGTTTAGGAAGAGAGTCTCTGGAAAAGGCTTTTGAGCTGATTGACTACCTCAACAGAGAGAACAGCACTGCACCACTTACTGAAGCTTTGTTTCAGCTGAATCTTATATACAGCCTTTTAGACAAAAAGGGTGAACTACAACTGGCAGCACGACTCATGGTATGTCTTAGTTTTTCATAAATGAGAATTTAAAATAATTAGCTATAATATTCTTTATAGTTACATTCTCTTTTTATGTGTTGATTGCTGAACATATTCATTAATTTCACTAAGTTGGATGGGGATTCTAGTGAGTTGCCAGTCTTGCCAGCTTTTTCTAACGATCTCTTACCAAAATGCTACATTTTTGGACCAGTTTTGTCCCCTCTCCTTCCTCTGTTTCCATACCCTACCCACATACCCCAAAACATTTTGTAGGGAGTGTGGTGCAGTGGGAGCACTGTGGTGTCTTGGGTATCTTAAAGTGCCCATACCAGGTCACTTAAGTACAAATATGTAATTAAACAGATTTCATGTACTTTCCTTGTACAGAAAAGTTATTTTCGAAAGTTAAGGCTAGAGAGCATAGATCTAATTGCTTTGTAGAGAGCCAAGAGAAAAAAACAGAACTGTTCCACTTAGAAATAGAAACACAAGAATGGTTGTCATTGTCCTGTTCCAATTGTGTAATAGAATAATACAATATAATTCTACAGACTTGACAGTGAAATCAATACTGTAGTTTCAGTTCTTGATAAGTATATTTAATTTCTCTGTTTGCCTTCCTATTATGAAGCTTGTTCTCCATATTGATCTGCTGGTTTGAAATGACCTTTGCTGCTTTACAATGTAAAACGTCAGTAAACGGATTTAGTCTATAAGAAAATGAGTAAATGATTAGGTAAAATAGCAGATGATTTTTCTTTAGGCTAAGGAGGTATAATTAGTGAGTGCTTAAGGAAACATAAGGAAAAAACCCCACTATTTTAATTTACCCAAAGTTGTTTCATATCTGCTGTAAACAGCCCAAGCTCTGGTTTGCAATGCAGTGTCTATGCAGTTTCATAGAAATTCAGAAGTTTCAGATGAGATGTGGTAGCTGATCAGGCATCCAACTGTGCTTTTGGCAAGCTGCAGAATTACAAAACTGAAGGGTGTTCAGCCTATAGACATGCAAAAGTTGTTTTTTTGTGCTGAACAAAGGCATTTTTACTGTGACTTGGTGAAGTTAAAAGCAGTTAAACATACAGAGGTTGTAGTACATTGAGACTGTAAGCTGCTTACAAGCAAGTCTGAGCTGTGACTCAAAGAGTAGTCTTCAGTTTCCACGTGCAATTTAAGATGCAACCCAGCCCATCTTTCAGATTTTTGTGGCATCTGATACTTATTCCTACAGTTAAGAAATAGCACATGTAAGTTGGAATAAATAGATGAAAAACTGCTATGTTTAGCTACTACAGTTCAAAAGCTCTTTTTTTCCCCCTTATTTTAAACTAATTTTATATATAGAAAATCCTCTTAGAAGGAATTAGCTATTGCTAGTAACTTCTTCCTCCTTTAGCATAGGATAGAGCACTTGCTTGGAGATAAAATTGATCAACAGCACTGGACAGATGATGGGACCCTGTCTGAACGAGAGCTTCGAACAACACTGCTGGCTTTTGCCTGCACCCATGATGTGAGAAACTGCAGAACAACTGCTGCTGAGATGTTTGAGACGTGGATGAAGTCTAACGGAACAATAAGGTACCTCAAAAACTGAGCTTCCACCTCTTTTACCCATTTGTTTTCCTGTTACATTGCCACCATTGTATTTGGGAAAAACACCCTATCAACAAACAGAACAATCAAAAAAAAAAAAAACAAACCAACAAACCCAAAAAACCCCTCCACCACACTACCACCACTGACTTAGTATTGAAAAAGAAGGTGATTCTGTCTTTAACTGTTCCATCCGTAGAAGTAATTGCTGTTTCACAATAGAGGATGACACTGCTAGACTTTCCCTGCAGTCTCATTAAGTTTAACTGCAAAACCAGCCATAAATTTTCTTTCATCTGCATTACCTGAGCTGCACACTGAAAGAAGATTACATAGTGGCAAAGCCAAAGCACACCCTTTTATCACACAGAATTCATTCTGCTGTGGATTCATGTGTATTTTGATATAGAAAATTCTCAGGTTTATGTACAATTTACTTTGTTTTCATGTGACTAAAAGATTTGCTTTTTTCCTATTGACTGAAAGTATGAGATTGGCATGAATTCAGTCATGCCAATTCTTAACAATTGCTACAGAATCCCATTGCTCCAAAGAGAGGCATCTCCTTCAAGTTAAACTTTTAATTTTGTGACTGCTTTCTTCTTTTTTCAGGTGAGCATTTTTGTGCCCCCTATGTTCATTTGTTTTGTTGCAATTGTTTTTCCCTGCAGTCTGCCTAGTGATGTAATGAAAGCCATATTTGCAGTTGGAGCCAAATCTAATGATGGCTGGGAATTCCTCCTGAGGATGTACTTCTCCTCAGTTTCTGAAGCAGAGAAAAACAAAATGATTGAAGCCTTGGCCAGCACAGAAGATGCCAGAAAGCTGATCTGGTATGAAGGAGCCAAAGAGTTGTATGCTGTGTAAATTATGAGTGATAAAATCTTATTGGTAAAGTGCATTGCCTTTTTTCTATTGTTGAAATAATTTCTGATTGCTAAAGAAAATCCATCCAAATGTTTTGCACAGGCTTCTGTACACATGAGGAACCTGATATTTTTTCCTCAAAAATAACTTACGTAACAGAGCAGCACAAAAAACCAAATTCTGGATATGCATAAAGAGAAAACAATTGAACTTAAAGGCTTTGCACTACTGGTTAACACAAAATTTCAGATTTTGCAGTGCAGGTAACAAAATTACAGGCTGTTCTATAGAACCTTAAAAGATTGATATATCTTTATAATCAAAACTATAACTAATTGAAGGGGGGTTTTTTGTTTGGGTTTTTTTTCCTCTTTTTTTTTTCCATTTCTTTCTTTGGGTGAAAATTTGACTTTACATGATGTCCCCTCTGTGGATTGAATCTTGATACTGCATGGAGAACACAAATTTGTCCTGCTAATTTAGTCTTCAGCTTCTATCTCTTACCTCTTCGATGTGTTTTTCTTTCACAAGTTACTAAAATTTACTTAATCTTTTCCAACACCAGTGAAAATTCAGGTGTTTAGATTAGAACTAAGGTCACTCTGATTTCTGGAAATTAAAGCTAAGTTGTTGTAATAAAATGTACTGTTGATTTCTTCCAGATACCAGAAGTTGCTTGATGCATTATATCATCTTGTACAGCTAATTGAGGACTTCCAGGAAACCCATGTGAACATATGAATAGATGTTTTTTTTCCTGTCTCCTTCATATGCTTTATCTCCTAGGCTAATGCAGAACAGTCTTGAAGGAGAAATCATCAGGTCACAGGAGCTTTCACATATCATAGCAACCATTAGCCAGAGCTTTTCTGGATATTTGCTGGCCTGGGACTTCGTCAAAGAGAACTGGGAAAAGCTTACACGGAAGTAAGGCTTTTGATGCAGCTGAAACTTCAAACTCACAGTGGCAAAAGGACCTGTTCATTTCTTTCAAACAAGACAATAAATAGGAGCATTCATATAAGACGATTCATATTAAAATTGCAACTAATGTTTTAAAATCAGAGTCTACAAATAAAACTTGCTACATAAAATTTGAAGTCTCCACAAACATCCTAGAAGCTCAGAGTAATTCTAAACAATCTTGATCTTAATTTCTCTTGCAAGGTTACTGTCTCTAAGATGATTGGTTCAGTTGCAAGATATTTATATGGATCAAATGAATTCAGGACACCCAGGGAATTAATTCAGCATTTATTTTTTCTGAATTGTTACAGCATTCCTAAAACCAAGTAACCAACATTTTTCAACTACTAAACAAAAAAATAGAAATAGCAGAAAAGAATGCATACATATACCAAAACTGCATCTTAAAGTGTCTCCTAGCTGAAAATATTTATTTGTCTTTCAGGTTTCACCTAGGCTCATATACTATCCAGAATATCGTTAGCTGGTCAACTTCTCAGTTTGCAACAAAGGCACATCTGCTTGAGGTTGGTGACTCAATCTACCAGAAAGGGGTATTTTCTAGTGCCAGTGATGTTTAATTTAATTGAAGGAAGAGGAAAACACATGTCCACATGTTATTTATATCCTAGACATCCTGTTGCAAATATATATATCAGTTGCTTTCACTATTTCACACATGGCAAATATATGCATAGACACTGGGAGATTATATACTGTCTGTGACAGAGTTGCATTGCAGAGTTGAACCCATTTATTGGTTTATACTGTTGTGTTTTCCTGTGCACTGGAACACACTGTCTCTCAAAATAATGATTTGATCTATATGTAGTTTTGGTCTAGATTTTATAAAAAAGCTATGCTTTCTGTATCTCTGAAATGTGATACTGTGCCATAAAAATTGCTTTATGCTGCTTTTTCCATCAGCCATCCCAGAGAGTTATTGTGGAAGTTGAGCATCAGCCAAAGTTGTTTAATAGCTTTTAGAAAACTCAGTTGTCTTCCGTAACAGTGCCTTGACGTTAACGTATCAAGAATTGTTTATGGTTTAGTCTAATGTTTTAATTTAGATAATTTGGTAGAGATAGGTGATAGTGGTTTGATCAATAGTATTTTAAATGTTAGCATTTATGGTTATAGTGATGATTGGTTGTGGGGGCTGTTCCAGAATGCTGAAGAGGGTTGCTTGCAACAAGCAATTCTTTGTCACAGAATAAGACTCCTTTTCCAGAGCTCTGCATACTCTCTGTTGGCTTTGTGATATGGTAAATGAATGTCTGTTTATTGGTGAAATGATATATTGAAACCAAATGAGTTATTGCTGCTGAATCCATGAAAAATGCCTTCCTTGCATTTTGGGAACTTCTTTGAGAGATTTGCTTGCTGCATAGATAGAAACAATTCTCAAAAATGGATTTCCTGCAACATGTGTATAGCCTTTGCTGCTGAACCTATTTGTCTGGCTAGTGTTGATTTTAATTAAGATTGTCCTTTTCTTTCTTTATTCTTGCTATGCAGGTCAAGTCATTTTTTGAGTCAAAATCAGAGGAGAGTTCTCAGCTGCGTTGCGTAAAAGAGGCAATTGACATAATTCAGCTCAATATCCAGTGGATGGATAGAAACTTGGCAAAGCTACAACATCTGCTGTAGTGCATATAATACTGTGCTGTGTCAGTCATTTAGGAGCTCTGTGAGCAGTTATTGTGTTTCATTTGCAAAAGCCAGGATGAAACCAGGCATCACTGCAACATTGCACTATTAAGGAATTTAGATAGCTCAGGGCATGTCTCAGATGATTTTTTATTTTCCTTGAAGCATTTTGAGCAATATGTAAGTATTTACCCTGAAACCGTTTTCATCTATAGACCAAACATCTGCACAAATGATTAAATATAAGTTTATATGTGAAACTTGCGCCCTTTCCTTTGGAGTTGTGTTTCCTTTGGAGTTTCTTGGCAGTGGGTTAATACTGACAGTCAGGTAAGAAAGAGTTACCATGAACTGTTACTTCTTTGCAGACTGCTCATTGAGCAGTAGATTTTTTCATAATGCAAAACTGTATGCGGTTTCCACATTTGTAGATAAAGATGCTGTTGTGAAACAGAATTATATTTCAGATATGTAAGTAGTAGTGAATGTTATGAAGTTCAAGAGGCAAAATAAATACAGTTCCAATTCAATTCAAGTTTGGATTTTTATTTCCATGGTGTTCTTTAGGAATTACTTATAAAAAAATAAATCTTTGCTAGTAGTATACAATTTGATATATAAAAGTGGCTGGATGGTAGTATGGAAAAGAAGGAACAGACAGCAAAACTAAGCATTTTAGAGATGGGATTTCCAGAAACACTGGTGTTACCTTGAAACTTCTGCTCTGAATTTATCAGATAGTTTTGAGAATCTCATCATTAATCATCGAACTTTTAACTGATTTTGCTGTATTGGTCTCTGACCAACTGCACAAAATTGTATTTTTTCAGGTTGGTTCATCTGTTAGACTGATACTGATTTGTGCCCTTTTGACTACTAACTTTCAATTTCATCACTTGTTGCAGAGGGTTTGCAGTTGATAGATTGGTCAGTCACTTCATTTTTGTAAACTTCTGGTCTTTCATTGCCCGTTAATTTGCAAATCACAGTGTAATGTGTCGTCATTGCTCAGTCTTTATGGCATTAGTTTTAGGAAAGCTTCTAATTCAGATTTTAGTGATTTGTTTTTTTACTATTGTAAAAAATCTTGTAAGACTAATCCTCAAAGTCTTCTGAAGAACAGGAGTTAAAACCCTAATGTGGAACACTATATAGATGAAATACCTGCAATGCAATCTCTGTCTGTCAGAAGTGGTGAAAAAAGCCATTTTGGAGATATAGTATATATATATATATACACACAAAATATGCAAGAGGAAATACACTTTTTTATCTTTTCATTTCACTACCAGTGTATCTTTTCTGGATTCGTGCAAGCAGATTTAGAACTGTTGTTAATTGCAATTCTCATTCCATAATTTAAGTATATTCTTGGAGTTTTTATTCTGTCATATGCTATTACTTTGATTCCTCCTTTATTTTAAATCTTTGGAATTCTACAGAAAGACTATTTCCATCTTTGAATATTTCTGCATATATATATGTGTGTGTATATATATACACATACATATGCCATCTTTTTCTTTTTAATCACTTCTTAAATGAGAAGTCAGTTCTAAACTCCCACTTTCTATCCCTGCTGTGCCCTCACGTGTTTTATTTCATTCCTGGCCACAGCACTGAGTCTTAAAAAATTTAAAATCAAAACTGTTGAATAGGATCTCATCTTCCTCTTGATTTACACTCTGGAATTTCAAAAATTTACTATTCTATTAAAGTGCTTTAGTAACAACTATGAAGCAGTAACATGGAGCTGAGTTTTAGACAGGAAAGTGTAACAAGAAAATTTGGAAAGTTGTGGGGGGGTGGGTTTCATTTTACCATTTGTTGCATATGCGTACTTTTGTTATGTCAGTAGTAGAGATTTTAAAATTGTTTTTCTGTTTGGGAGTCTCCAGCCCTATTAATAAGTTGTACTGGAGTCAGTTCCTCCTTTCATGAGAAGTGCATAAATATAATTCTCCTTTTATTGAGTGTCTTCGGATTTGATGAAGACTGAAATGGCTAAGACCTGGTGCAAGGCAGACAGCCTTTGCTGGCAAGGCTCATGTTGGACATGGGCTTACAGGGCAGGGTGAGGGTCAGGAAAAGGGTGAGGTGTCAGTGCAAGGCAAAGAGCAGAAACCCAGTATTAGGAGAGCTATGAAAAAGCCACCAAGGGAAGGTAAAGACTGGCGCTCCACCCTGAGAGACAGAAAAAGTTGGATGTCCCATTATCTGGATTCTGGCTAGGGCTAGTGTGAGTATGGCTAGCTAGTATGACTAGTTAAGCTTAGCCCCAGGACAAAAACTTGAACTGTTCAAACTAACTCAGGTAATGCAGGATTATGGAATTCTTTGTATAACTAAGTAGTACTTAGTAAATGAGACCCCAAGTATTAGGGGCTGTACAAAATGGAGACTTATAGGCTCAAGTGTAGTAAGCAAATGTTTCCTTGGATGCCTTAGGAATTGACTTAATAAGCCAGCCTTAGCAATGCTAGAGGGATGACTACAGAATTTAAAGATACAGTTGGACTTCTGAAAAAGGATGTGTTATTGGGACAGGGTTGATTTGGGAGTGAAGGGCCATGTGACAAACCAAGTTTGGCCACTCCCAGAGGGAGTGCAGCTCCTCAGCTCAGAGGCTATGCAAGGGCAGAGTAGCCACACAGGGCTTTATCCTTCACTTGATACTGTCTTCCACCTCCCCTTCAGCTCCAGATCTCCAACTCCATTGCTAAAGCTCTGGGGTGGCAAGAGGAGCTGGCTGCTCACATCAGCAGCTCCAGAGAGCAGAGCCCAAGGGTTCTGCCAGTGTGGGCACTTCTCTCCCATTGCAGCTGGCAGCAGGGGTTACCTTGCCATGTCTTTGCACTCAGCATCTTTGTCCTCCTTCATACAGATCTCATACAGCTCAGAGAACAAGTCATGAGGGATGTGTTGCTCATCCTACTTGGTCCTGAGGATGAACTGTACCTACTGGGATGGAGTGTCTGGGGATAGAAGACAAAGCTTCATCCTGTTGCTGTGGCTATCATGCTCACATTCAAAGTGGACATCAGAGGTGCATCAGTTCAGCCATTACTATTGGTCTAGGCCTTACCCCTAGGTACTGTGCAGGCTTGCCCAGAGCCATGGAGGAGAAGCATCTATTTCACCTCTGTATAAGGATAGACTGCTTTCTTCCCCCCCACTTCCATTTTTAAAGGCAGGATCCCTCTAGGGAAGATGCATTAGCTAAATTATGCACTTTAAACTGCCTTAAATTAAATAAAAAATAAAGTCTGGAAAAAGGTCATCTTGCTAAACAATGCCACTTTACCTCAGAAGAACATCTAGCCCCATGGACCTGCCTGCAGAAGACCTTAGTAGTGCCCACATAGCTCCAAGGAGATTAGTGAGTGATATGGATTGTTACAGTAGTAGTCCTGCCCTATTGGAGCAAAGTCCTCCTCTTTCTGATGCCTCCAGCTATGGGGTTCATGATGCCAGTGGCTGTGCCCGACCAGTGGTATTCTGCACACGCACAGGATTCAGAGGTCTGCAAAAGAAGTGCCGTTTGTTCTTTATATTAGGGTGCCAGCTAATGCAGAAACCACAGTTAAATCAGTGCATCCATCCAAGGAGGAAATACCAACTTGATTTCATTTTTACTGTATCCCTCAATGGTGCACACCTGTCCTTTCTTCCAAGTCCATTTTGCTCCAGTTTTGCAACAAGTGCTGGCAGCAAGTGTTCCTGAAATTATGAAACCTCTTCTCAAATTCCAGCTTTGGCTGGACAACTCAGATTTGTTCATGATGCAGCAGGTTTTTTTAAAATCTTTGCATGGCACAAGGTGACAAGATCATATAAGCCCCATGATAATGAACTCAAGAACAACTATACATATATATATAATAATTTTAAAAAATAAAAATAAATTTAAAAATATTTAAAAGAAAATCACAGACCCGCCATCACATCATTCTTCTGACCTCTTCAAGTTAGCAGCCTCTGTGAGAAATCAAACTATGAATTATCCAACCCTGTGGTGAAGGCTCACTCCAGAACATCTGGGGAGGCTTTTTCCCTTGGTTTTAAAGCTGTAATATTTTTAAAAGCCTGTGGAAATAACTGCTTTTTCACCTAGTATCACGGCACATTTTGCTGTGCATGCTGTAATGCTGTGGAACAGGCATTGGGACTTTGTGAAATGGACAAACCCACAATAGTGGTGGCCCTTCTACCAGGATCTCCGTAGAGAGTCCCCTTCCGACTTTTCACACTGAGTATTGATGGCATTGCTCATCATTCCCCAGGTGGTTGCTGCCTCTTCATCTGTATTGCAGTGGGAAGGTACCAGCTGGGGCTGGGTGTGTAAGCTCTGTGGGTGTGTGTCCTCCAAGACATCATCCACCCCTGCGTCCATGCAAGTCCATAACCATCACACCTTCAGGCACAATTCTAAAAACACAGGCTTGCAGGTTTTGCCATACCCATATAAAACAGCCTGTAATATCACCTA
Organism: Cettia cetti; assembly: GCA_013401135.1. Lineage (NCBI taxonomy): Eukaryota > Metazoa > Chordata > Aves > Passeriformes > Sylviidae > Cettia > Cettia cetti. Next base: position 70,292 of record VZUI01044110.1, read on the forward strand.
TATTGTATGCAGTGGGAATCTTAAAGTATTTATTGGAGAGGGGGAGGCTGAGAGTTTCAGAGCAAAAATAAATTTCCTGCCCTGTTCCTGCACTTCCTTTCGGGAGGAAAAAAAAGGGGAGGGGGAGAGGGGTAATTTCCAAAGTGGGGGTAATACCAAACCAAAGCAAAACCAAAAACCCACAGTTTTGACCACATCAACTTTCAGTGTCCAAAGGTGACACTTGCAGGCCTCCCTAAATCACACTTGGCCATAGGATGTGGCCATCAACAACAAAGGCCCTCAAGAACCTGCAAGGGTGAAATTTCAGCCACACAAGGTTCAGGGTTCCCTTGGTGCAAATACCTTTTCCAGGGAAAGCCTCTATCCTCTTTTTTATTCTCTTTTTTTTCCATCTCTTTTTTATCTTTTCTCTTTTTTCTCTATTTTTTTTTTTCCTTTTTTTCTCTTTTTCTCTCTTTCCTGTTTTTTTCCCTTTGCAAAAGCCAAAGGCCTAGAACGCATGGCCACTTCGCCCAAACTACCACTGCTGGCACTGCCATGAATAACATTTCTGCCTTAACAGCCAAAGAACTACAGCAACAAACTGAAGTGAGTATTTTTGTTTCTCTTTTCCCCTGTCACCAGGGCAGGGGAAGGGGATTACCAGATTTACTGGGTTCAAAGAAACAAAAACTCAGACACATCTCACACTCCAGTCCAACTGCAGCTTGAAGGCAGGCAGCCTGGAGCCTGCTAGGGAAGGACTGATTGGCTGCAGTTCAGGCTGCAGTGGACCGCAACCCTTTCCTTCTGGGGCAATCCCAGCTGATTCAAAGGCATCCTCTGTGCCAAAGGCCCACTCTGTCCTGCCACACTTCTCCACGTGTGCACAATGGCTGATGGTGACTTAGTTGCTGTAGAAATAAAGTGGCCTATTTTCGTGTTTGCAGTCCCACTTACTCTCCTGTGCAAGGCCTCCCTGAGCTGGGATCTGCAAAATGCAGGTGTGGGCAGGCGAGTCAGGCACAAAGGGAAAGGGTACCTCCAAAGGGCTGGAACTGTGCCCACTCAGAGAGGAGGGCAAGGGTGCAGTGGAATAAAGGAACACAGGTCCTAGGGCCTTCCAGGTGTTGGGGATAGCAGCTGGAAATGCAGTGTCTTAGGCTGCTGACATCTGATCCTTCTGTGTGTGTGATGTAGAGCACACCAGGAAACTTGAAACTGGACTTTGGATATCTGGGCAGGAACCTTCCATTTCCTTGGTCCTTCATGAACTTCATCAAAGGAAAGCTAAGAAAACTGGAATTTGGTCATCAAAGAGGGGAACTTGTTGGAAGTAACTGAAATGGCAGTCCAATGCACAGCCTCTGCTCTATCTCTCAAAATAGGGATAAGCTGTAGTCCAATGGAAGCAACTAAATAAACAGGCTCAACTGTAAAGGGGCTCTGGTTTCTTGAAGGAAAATTACTTTTAATTAGAGTTCTTCATAGTTAGTTTCTAAACAACACCAAAAGAGCTTAGGCTTTGAGACAGTTACCTTTGTTTAGTTGACTTTTCTGTCTCAAACAAAGGAAATAAAAACAATGTCACAAATTGTTTTTAAAAATCAGAAAATGTGTTGCTTTTAATAACTCTAGAGCAGTTTTGGATGACAAGCAAAATCTTGTACCATTAGCACAGTACTGGCACAGGTTGCCCAGAGAAGCTGTGGATGCCCTGTTCCTTTTACCATTTGAGGCCAGCTTGGATGGGACTCTGAGCAATCTGGTGTAGTGGAAGACATCTGTGTTTAAAAGGAAGTGGAAGGCACCTGGGGTTTGAAAATGGTCAATCCTTAAGGTACCTTCCAATCCAGACCTTTCTGTGGTTCTATGCCTCTACATTGCCCTTCCTCCCTGCCTCCAAGGGGCCAGCACCGTGCCTGGAACTTGGAACCAGTTCCTCTGTGACATCAGCCCTGGGGCCAAGGGCACTGTGGCAATGCAAATTCTGTAGGCACTACATTGTCAGCTGCACTGGAGGTGACAAGCCCTCTCTCCTTGCAGCTGACTTCAGTCTCTGACAGCAATGATTTTGTTGTGCATCCTTATCCTACTGGCTTTGTGCAGGCCTGCACATGGCACCTGTGGGTGAGTAGCCCCAAGCTCTGAGGGGGCTCAGGCAAAGGCTTAGGTGGGTGCCCACATGCCACCTGTGGCCATGCCAGTTTCCAAAACCCTGGGTGGGAGTCTCAGTTTATCACCATTGTCCAGGCTGCTGGCACTTGTCTACAGGGCTAAAGCAGAAACAGGCAGACATATGCACACCCCAGGCAGTTCCCTGGCCCTGCTGGCTTTGCAAACAAAGCCTTGTGGGGAAGGAAGCTGGCTGACCTTCAGCACAGCAGCAAGCATTCTCATGGGACAGTAATGACTTTCTGCTTACAGACAGACCTGTGGGCTGCGGCCCATGGGTACTACCTTCAGCTCATCACGTGTTGTGGGTGGCACAGATGTGATGCCAGGGTCTGGGGCCTGGGCTGGGATTGCCAGTATCCGCTGCGTCTGGAAACCACCGGTGTCTGTGCATGTCTGTGGAGGGACCCTCATCAGCGCAAAGTGGCTACTCACAGCTGCCCACTGCTTTGTCAACATCACAACGTAAGGAGGACCTGGGCACGGGGATATCCCCACACCACCAGTGCATGCTATTCCCATCCCATTTCCCTGCATGGGCTTAGTGCCAGAACATTGCAGGGCCCAGCTGAGAGACTGCTCAGGGGGAAGACTGGGCTCATGCCACTGCTTCCCAGCAGCCTTCAGCTTAACTTATTTCAAGCCTGCTTTTGCTCTCTGTAGTGCTGTTTTCCTCTCTGCCTCAGGGAGCAGAAGGCAGGGAAGTACTGAGCTGTCACAGCATATGATTCTATTTCCTCTCACCCCTCTCTCCATCTGCCTTCCAGTCCCCTCAAAGAGTGGGCCATTGTGCTTGGGGCCACCTCGTTGGGCCAGTCAGGTCCTGATGTGGAAGTGCGCCGGATTAAGCGGCTGATCATGCATGAAAAATATACTCCTCAACTGGAGTATAACGACGTGGCCTTGCTGGAATTGGACCGGCCAGTCCGATGCAGGCCCTCCATTCAGACTGCCTGCCTGCCTGGTCCTACAGTGAAAGTGTCGGAGCTGAAAAACTGTTACGTTGCTGGCTGGGGTGACAGAATTGTGAAATGTGAGTTCCTATACAAGGACCTGTGCCCTGAGGCCAAGCTTGGCCCACCAGGGGGAGGTGGCTGGGGTTTCCTGACAGCAGAGGCCAAAATGAGACTGGGGCTGTGGGACATATGCCTCTAGAGAAATGGGCCAGGCCTGCTGCCCAATGCCAGACAGCAGTGACACACCACTCCCGACACCTCTCTAGAGGCAGCCAAGCCTTCGAGAAGGACGTCAAAACACATGCAGGCCAGGAGAATGGGCAAGGAGCTGCTGGGAGCTCATTCCTTTTTCTGCTCACAGCTTCAGGTAGAGATATCCTGCAGCAGGCCAAGGTCCAAGTTGTGGATAACCAGCTCTGCAACAGTAGCGAGTGGCTGCATGGGTACATCTACGACTTCCATGTGTGTGCTGGGCAGGGAGGCGTTGGCACCTGCCAGGTAGGAGCATGCTATGAGTCCCCCAGCCCCGAGCAGTGTGGGCAGCCCCATCACACCACCCAAGCGCAGCCCAGCATGTGCTTTCCCTGGCCAGTCGCTCTCCCAGCCCCAGCTCTGCACTACCGCTGGAGCTTCCATCCCCTTTCCCATCCATGGGTCCTTGCTCTGTGAGGTCCAGATGCTAATCATGAGACATCCAAGCACAGGGGAGATACAGGTCCTCAACCTGCTCCCAAGGGTGTTCAGGTTCTGCAAGTTCCAGCACTTGAGCAGAGCCATGCTTTGCCAGGAATCCTGTTCTGGCAGGGGCTGGGAGAGTAAAGAAATCAACCCTAACTGCTGACAGGGACACACAAAGACACCTTAATCCTCTCTGCTCTGCTCCAGGGTGACAGCGGGGGGCCTCTTGTCTGCCAAGATAAGCGTGCAGGCTTCTTCTGGCAAATTGGTGTGACCAGCTGGGGAGTAGGTTGTGCTAGATCTAAACGGCCTGCAGTCTCCAGCTCCACTCAGTACTACTACAACTGGATCCAGACTACAATGGGAAAAAGGCCAGTTCCACCCGTTACGGCTGCGCCAGCACCAGCCTACACCTCAACCCCCCTGCAGACGCTACCTCCAAGACCAATGCAACCGTGTCCATTTCCACGTGAAAAGTTGCTGCAATTCTTTAATCTGCTGAAGGACATCTTGCGGTACCTAAAAGGAAAAATCTTTTCAACAGCAGGATGAAAAAATCTTTTCAACAACAGCTGAAGTTCAGGCTATAGAAGACCGCAACCCCTTGCTCCTGAGTTATATTAATTTGAATTTCATTAAACTGAATTTTAAATCGTAAGAAAAAAAAAACAAAAAACAAACTATATTTTCTGCTCTGAGAATACTCTGTATCCAAATTCTATAAAATCCCGCTGGCTTGATCATTGCCCAAACAGCCCTGAACTCAGGTATCCCTTCATCCTCATCTAGGAAGAATTTGGCTTTACACTCCCTTCTGTACAGATCAATGCCTTCCCTACAGATATTGACACATCTACAGCAGAAAAGTAGCATCTGGCACCTTAAGTCTGCAAAAACAAGAGAAAGGGAAAAAAAAGGGTGTAGATGTTGCCCTGTTGTTAAGAATGTGAAGCCCTTCACTCTCCTCTGTGCCCTAAGAATGATTTTTGTCCCTATCAGATGGTAACTGGGTTTTTTGACCAATGTAGAAATTTAAGCAGTAAACAGTTCATGCATTGCTGTGCCCGAAACACCAACAGCCATCAAGCAGACAAGTTATAACAGGATGTGCCTGAAAAGGGGAGCCATATGAAGGTAAGCTCCATTCTGGAGCTGAATTTCCTGTTTCAGTCCATAGTGACCACACAACATAATGAACAGCTTAAGTGCAGGAGTGGGGTCAAGGAGCAAGCAAGATCAATAGAGGGAGAATCAAAACCACCAAAAAAGCCACAAAGCCCCCCAGACCATTTCCAGAAAAGTCCAGAATACAGGGCTGCACAAGCTAACTCGTTTGTATGAAGAGTGAGGAACCTAATCCCAGAATAGGGAAAACTTACCTATAAAAATGTACCACCACAGAGGCTGGGTGGTATTTTATCAGGACCCTGGACACCTGTTGGCTGGATCAATGCTGCTCTCAGGACTGTAATCTTCTTTCCTCTCCTACCTAATTTCTCCTACCTAATTTTTGTCTTACTATTAGAAGGTAGTGGCAAAACATATATCAATTGCCATGCTGAGTGTGTAGTTTATTAATAAAAAATAGTGAGGTCCCTTTTGCTTTTTGCCTTTCTTTTTCATCTGTGAACATCTATGAATCTTGGTTGCTCCCTTGCACATAGGAGTGGGATGTAACACCAATGCACAAACACTCCAGGGAAGATAAGAACTGCAACTGCCTTCTCCAGTGCCAATCCCTGGGACAAGGATGAGCTGCATCTATCACCCTCTCCCAGCAGCAGTCTGTTGTGTCAGCACATCCATTACGATCCAATTACTGACGCATGCCACTATTTGAATTAAGGTGCAAGACAACACCATGTGCCAAAGTCAATATTTTTATTTACAGATTTTATTTAACAGTAAACATGAGGTACAGAAATAGAAATAGGAAGGAGAGGAGGGTCAGAGGGAGAGAAAGAGTGAGACGGTTTAAGTAGAAAGTTATCACCACACTTGGATCCAGAAAGCATTCTGTTGCATCTTTCTTCACCCTGGTTTTCTTGCTGGTGTGGTTCCCCAAGGGGTTCAAAACTTTTCACTATTTATATATTTTAGCAAACAAAGGAATTAATGCTCATTGGCTACAGAGTTACTTACTCAGAGTTGATTTTCAGCAGAGTGGCTGAGTTGCCTTTCTGTGTGGATTTTTTCTGTCCAGCATTGGTGCCGCTCCAGTATCTGTTTTCCTCCTGCTGGTCTGAGATAACACCCAGACAATCTTACCTCATGTTTCTCTCAGGTGGATTAACTTACAGACCAAGTTTCACAGAGACATGTTCAGGGAGGGGAGCTTCAGTTGTCACAGATGAGCAGTTGCTTCTTTGGATAGTTTGCCATGGTGGGCAAAATCTTTTGGTGATCTTAACGCATCACAGAGGGGCAAGGGGAAACTCCATTCTTTATTGGAGAAGGGAGGGAATATAGTTACCAAAGATGAAGAAAAGGCTGAGTACCTAACATCATCTTTGCTTCAGTTTTCAACAACAAGACAGGTTGTCCTCAGGACAACTGGTCTCCTGAGCTGTTAGGTGGGACAGGTGTGGGAACTCTAGATGCTGAGAATTTTGAGCTCTCTGCTGACAGGCACAGAACTTCAGAGAAACCCTGCATTTGACCTGAGGCCTTAAAACAGGCTTCCAAAAATGAGTGATAGTACTGGGATCATGGGGATGTAGTTTGGATTGAACTAGAATTCCAATAGACAGGGAACAGAATAGCCTCCCCTGTTATCCAGGAGGAAGCAGTTAGTGACCAGCTGAGCCACTTAGATGTTCACAAGACTATGAGAACATTCAGGATTCATCCTAGGGTGATGCGGGAGATGGTGGAAGACCTCGCCAAGATGCTTTCCATCATTTACTATCAGTCCTGTGTAACCTGATGTAGTCCTGTGTAACTACAGGCCTGTCAGCCTGACCTTGGTACCCAATAAGGTTATGGAACAGATCATCTTGAGTGCAAAAACACCGCATCTACAGGACAGCTGAGGGATCAGACCCAGCCAGCAGGATTTAGGAGGGGCAGATTGTACTTTGACCAACTTGATCTCCTTTTATGACCAGCTGACCTGCCAGGTGGATGAAGGGAAAGGCTGTGGATGTTGTCTATTTGGACTTCAGCAAGGCCTTTGACACCATCTCCCACAGCACAGTCCTGGATAAGCTGGCAGCACACAGCTTGGACAGGAGCACTCTGTGCTGGGTTAGGAACTGGCTGCAGGCTGGGCCCAGAGAGTGGTGGTGAATGGTGCTGCATCCAGCTGGGGACAGTCACCAGTGGTGTCCCTCAGGGGTCTGTGCTGGGGACAGTCCCACTGAATACCCTTATTAATGATCTGGAAGAGGGAATTGAGTCCACCATTAGCAAATTTGAGATGACAGAAAAGAATTGATCTGTTAGAGGGCAGGAGAGCTCTGCAGAGGGAACTGGAGAGGCTGGATGGGTGCACTCAATCCAATAATATGAGGCTTCACAAGTTCAAGTGCCAGGTCCTGCCCTTTAGTCACAACAACCCCCTGCAATGCAATGGGCTGGGGATGGTGAGGTCAGACAGTGCCCAGGCAGAAAGGGACCTGAGGCCACTGGTGACAGCAGCTGAACATGAGCCAGCAGTGGGCCTGGTGGCAAAGGAGGCCAAAGGCATCCTGGCCTGGATCAGGAATGGTGTGGCCAGCAGGAGCAGGGAAGTCATTCTTCCCCTGTACTCAGCCCTGGTGAGGTCGCACTTTGAGTGCTGTGTCCAGTTCTGGGCCTCTCAGTTTAGGAAGGATGCTGAGATGCTCAGACATGTCCAGAGGAGGCAACAAGGATAGTGAATGATCTGGGAAACAGATCCTATGAGGAGCAGCTGAGGGAGCTGGGGTTGTTAACCTTGGAGAAGGCTCAGGGGTGACCTTATCAACCTCTGTAACTCCCTGAAAGGAGGGTATAGCCAGGTGGGGGTTGGTGTCTTCTCCCAGGCAACCAGCAACAGAAGAGGACAAAGTCTTAACCTGTACCAGGGGAGGTTGGGGCTGGATATTAGAAAAAAGAGTTCTTCACAGAAAGGGTGATTTTGAGCATTGGAATAGGCTTCCCAGGGAGGTAGGGGAGTCACTGTCCCTGGAGGTGTTTAAGGAAGGACAGGTCATGGCTCTTCGTGCTGTGGTCTGGTTGATAAGGTGGTGTTCAGTCATAGGTTGGACTCAATGATCTCAGAAGTTTTTTTCAACCTAGTTGATTCTGTGATTGGTGTTACGGCAACTGTGCTCTTTAAGTCTCTTACAATATCTTATGCAGCTCTGGTCATCAAGGGTGAACAGGTTCTCAGAGGCCCTGAGACTCATCAGCAGGGAGAAAAGCTATGCATCTGCTCTTCCCTAGAGATTTCCTGCACAGGTGATGCTTGACCAGCATACCCAGCTGATGTGTGCAGTGCCTGCTAAGGCCTTATTCGTTTTTTGTCCACAGTGTTTACTTTGTAAGAGAACCTCCCCCTTACAAAAACTACATTCAATTCATGGCATTTTCTGGTTCAAGAGTGAACTTAAAACAGGTAGAAAGAAAGTAAAAATCCAACCTCCAGAGATTTAATTCAAAATTCAGGACCTCAAAGGTATTGAACCACTTAATTCCCAATATCTGTTTATCACAGACAGGAGTCTCAACTCTACACATTTTCAGCTGCCAGAGACCATCTTCCCATGCTCTGAGAAAAGTCACAGCCTGTCAAGCATGCCTGTAAGATCTGAACGGCTGAGTCTCCCCAGGGTGGTTGTGAGAAGGTCACTAGGGCTTGAGGAGTCAGGAGGGTATCCTTCTCCAGGGGCTTGGGCATTTCTTCTCTTCCTTGGGACACCAAGGGACCAAGGTTTCTCCATTTTGTTGCAGTGTGTGAGATTCTTTGGTAGTGCCAGTGATGGGGAGCAGCTTCTCAGGACTCCCTGAATTGCCATGGAGAACAGACAGAGCCACGAGGACAGAATGGAGCTGCCCCATTCACAATGATTAGCCAGGGGGTGTCACTTATGTGATACCCTGTGGCCATGAGTTCTGCATGGGCTGCATCCTGTGTTGGGCAGAGAAGAAACCAGAATGCCCACTCTGCAGAAGATTGATAGAATCTGTCAGGTTTTCTCTACAGGAGCAAAAATACCTAGAGTGTGTCATAACACCCCAGGAAGAACCACCAGAGACCAGCCAGGTTGGATGCAGGGCTGGATCCAGGCAGAAGGAGCTCTTGGCTTCCTGGATGGAAACAGCTGCCAGTGCCTTGCAGTTGTTCCTCAATCTTCTTTGCAAGGGACACTTTTCCCCACTCATGGTGGCTGGCAGTGAGAGCAGTCTTGTATGCCCTGTACCTCTGTGGTCCAGGTAGGTGTGGCAGGGTATCTCACCCCAGAAGAGCTTATTTGTTGCTTTTAGCTGGTGAAATAACAGAGCATCTTGCCCCAGAAGAACTTAACTGTTTCTTGCTAATTGGTGAAAAAATGCAAATATGACAAGCTGTCTTGTGAGTTATCCTCCCACCATGGGAGTAACACTCCCAGCTGACAACAAACATTTTGCTGTGGTAGTGACATCTAGACTGTGACAAGCTGGAATTTTTGACTGACAGACACCTCACCTTACAAACTATAAAAACTACACAAAATATTCACAAAGTGGGAAATCTTCTGCACATTCACTAGAAATCCATGGGGTTTTCCCCCAAAGTGGGGACAGCTGATTTGTGGTTACTCCTCTGAGGTTGAGTCACAGGATTTGGTATACACTATCATCATTTCAATGGTAAATTACATTTGAATCCTAATCAATACTAATTTTTTTTGCTAGCTTTAATATTGGTACAATATTATTGTGTACTGTTTCATATAATCTACTAGATTAGCTTTTTGGTTTATACCATGGAGTAAGTAACTCTGATTGAGGCCTTGTTTCGGATATCTGCTGTCTGTTCAATGAATAACTCATTTTATAAAAAGACCTGATCTGCCACCCTTAGAACTTGCAGGTCAGAGTAATTTTAGAAGTGGGCCACTTAAACTGTTGCCAAAAATCTGAGTTAAAGGCAGGGCTTGCTTGAGGCTCCCACTTGGTCAGTGACAATGGTGAGGCCATGGTCCAGATGCTGCAGCCTCTCCTGGAGGAATATACAGAGCAGCTGGTTGATGGCACTGTCAATTTCATTGTGGGCCAATGTAGTGAGGATGCCCAGAGGATGCTGGGCTCCCATGCTGCTGGGAAGGAGGCCAGTTCCTGCTCCACCAGCTCCCAGGGAGCACGGACTCCCACCTGGCATCCAACCCCTGCCAGCAGCCCTGCAGGCTCTGACACGGAGGACCAACCCAGCACATCAGAGGCTGCCCTCTGTGCTCTCCACATCCTCCAGCCATCTGTGCCAATTGGTGCAGAGAAGGTGCAGCCCCAGAAAGAGAAGGGGGAAGTGGTGCTGACAAATTCCTCTGCCCAGGGTGTTGCCTAATGTCCGAAGAGAAAACTCTTGCAACAGTCTCAAAATAGTAAAAGAACCCCAGGTCTTCATTGGAAGTTTCCAGGTGCCCCATGATCAAGGGCACACCTGATACCAGATTTCTACAATTTTTTTAAGTTTAACAAGTTAGCATATCTACCAAATATCGTCCAATTAGAAGAGCAGTTGGTTAGGTAATTTCCCCCTGGGTTCTGTCCCACTGGGGTTATTCCAGGGGCTTCCTTGTTATGTCTTCTAAGTTCTAGTGGAAAACACAGTGTCCTTGCTAGCCTAAAAAGCAAGAAAAAACAGCATTTCAGGAATGTGTTAGAAAGTTAGCTTACTGTTCTAAAAAGTAGGGGTAGGAAAACTACTAGGAGCTACTACCATGTATTAGTAGTCTACAAATCTACAAATACATGAAAAACATATAGAAAGCAAAAATCTCTAGGCATCAAGGGCAGCAGCCACTGTCCTACTGCTCCTTGTTAGGGCTAGGAACACTCTCACAGGGGCCCTAGCATCCCCAAAAGAGGAGGGCTGCTGTCCCCATGATTCTACCCAGCCATGCAGACAACCCACATCACTGGCAGAACTAACAGGGCTCCAGTACACTTTTAGACTGGAAAAAGGAAATATATTATTTCCTTCACACAGTCTCTAGCCGCTGCTTTCTCTCCCTTCTGGTGCCTTTCCCCTTCCTCTTGTGCCCCACTGTGGTTGGCACTTGCCTGTTAGGGAGGCAGGCTAATGAGGAAGTTGCTGTTGCAACGAGAGCTGCAGGCTGAGCTCTGGATAGGAACCCAGAGGCCATGAACTGCCAACCCTTGGCACAGGAAAGGGCGCAGGGACCTCTGGCACCAGCCTGGGGACTGGACACTGAGACCACAGACTTTGGGGCTGTGAGGGTATGAAAGCCCAGGAGATCCTTTGTTCAGGTCCCTTCCCAGAGGCACCAGCTGGAGCTGTTATTATTTAGTTACTGCACCATGATTAAGCTATTTGAAGGGACTGGATGTCTGAGAGTCTTCTATGGGAAATCTGTGGCTGAGCTGGTAAGGAATCCTGTCTGAATGTGTGAGGGGTGTAGCTGTGAAGGGGCTTCAGTCACAGCTCAGATGGTGTGAATGGGACTGCCAGAGTGGCTCCTGGATGGTCAGACAGGGAAGTTTCCTTAACAGCAGGCTTCAGGGCTGGATCCAGGTGAGACCAGGCTGTGAAAGGCCCTGTGGGTCTTCAGAAGCAGACAGCTGGATAGCAGCCTTATGAGAATGGCAACAGGGAGGGTGGCAAGGCCTGGGCCTTACCTCCTATTTGGAAATGTCAGCCAGCCCATGACTCAGATTCCTGATCCTTCCCCAGACCCTCTTCTGCACAGCAGTGGTTTCAGAGTTTGTGAAGTTCAGCAGCACCTGGGAAAAGAGAATTGCAGATGAGCCCTGGAAGCAAACACCTGCTCCAGCAGGAGCAGTGTGACTCCATTCCTGGGCAAGACTTGCATGGTTCCTCAAGGCTTTCTCTTGAGCAAAGTCTTGGTGGACTCCTGCTCCAAGAGTCCCAGGTGCATATGCCATCCTCTGCAGCTACTGTACTCCAAAGAGTTTGGTACCAGCCCATGGTGCTTCCCCAAGGGAACTGAGCACCCTCCCCACAGCACACTGCCTGCACGGCACTAGGCTGGGGACCACTCACCTAGGAGTGGACAGTCCCTCCTGCCTGGGGTGAGGAACAGCCCTGTGATGCCCACTCTTTTCACAGGCCAGAACTCAAAGATACCATGCAGCATCTCATCAACTCTGGGAACTGGAGAGCAGAGCACCATTGCTTCCTGCAAAGTGTCCAGAGCTCTAAGGGTCTGCAAGGATGACAGAGCGTGACAGCAGTGATTCTGCTGTTCCTCCCCACCCTGGAAGACTGATCTGAACTCTCAGGGACAGACAGGATGTACATGCTGCCTGGGAGAGAGACATGGGCAGGGAGTCTGCTGACTATATATAAATATAAATTTCAGTTAAAAAATTAATTTACTGCAGATTACTACAACTGTACTGCCTATATCTAAGAATGCAAATATCAGTGTATCTATCTAAATATCCATACACGTCTAACTGTGTAAATACAACATAATACATCTATAAGTATAACTATATAGAGAGGGATCCAAGGTAGTCCATTTTCACAGGCTTTCCTTTGGTAACTTCCTCTCATGCAGAGCAGCCCTTCTGGAAAGGTACAGCAGATGGACATCTAGGAAGCAAAGGGAACACTGAGACAACACTGGACCTTGTTTATGTCTCCCTTGGCAGCACACCTAGCAATTGTACTTCTATCAGAGACTATAAAACATGGCAATAAAGGCAGGGTCTCCCTTGGGAATTTGAGCCCTGCTGTTTAAGGAATAGGAATTCTTACAAGTTTTCAAAACTTTAAAGTTTTGAAGTACCCCAATAAAAGCTGCAGCACTAGCACTGTAAATGGCACCCACAAGAACTTTGAATAGAGACACTTACATCTCATGAAAAGAACTACAGCCTTGTTTCTTTGTGCTGACAAGGAGACCTCAGTCCTTACTTAAATGGTAGAAACTGATGGGCATTGTGAGATGACTTATTAATTAACATTGTTACCTGGGATCGTGAAACTACCTTTCAAATTGAATAACAGCTCCTCCAACTCTACCATCAGCTCTCGGATCAACTATTCTGATCTCCTTTCTATAAAAGTCAGGCTCAGAGTAGCTATATCAGTCATCTCTAAAAACATGTACACTCTCTTCTTACCAGTGTCCTCTGGCTCAAGGGAACTGTTCTCACAGCTCATGTTGCCAAGCTCTCTCTTCCACTGCAATGTTCACAGGCTCACTTCCTGACTCACATTGACCCAAAATATTCTCCTTAAAAGAAGAAAAAAACCCCCAAAACCAATAAGAAAAAAGAAGCAACTCCAAAGATCACTTGCTATTTTCTTGTAATCATTTTTGGGACACAATAATAACTGTTCTTCTTCACCCTGAAAGGACATGTAACATAAGGTTAACACTGTTAACATGGTTTACATGGTAAGCATTTTAAATTCAGAGGTTTGCCAAATTGAAACTCAAACTCTTACAAAATACCTATTAATCAAAATACAAAATCAAAAAAACAGAATACAGCAAGTGAGAATACATGTCCTCACAGTCTGAACTTTGCCCTTGCTATGACACTAGCTATAAGAAACAAGAAGAAACCCAGAGGGAGAAATCAAGGAGCCGTTCTAGTTACCACTGGAGTTGCACGTGTGTTATTACTGAGAAATCTGCTCACATCATTGCACAAGTCTGTGTGGTGCAAAACTAAACTCATGAGCCATATATTTCTGGCTGTGAATCTCACCCCAGCTCATCCAATTATCAAGTCTAATTACTAATTAATAATTTAATAATTATTAAATTGTAACATTGCTTGCTTTTTGGAGTTCTTCTCTCCTGCTCCATATGTATTTTGTAGGCAACCATTTACTGCATGGGTATGTTTCCATGATTATGTGGCAAAAATCTATAGGGTTAAAAAAAACCTCATAAAGCTAGACAACCTAGTTAAGTTTCTGTTCCAGGGAGGAAGTACAGGCCTGAAGTTAAGTACATGGAATTTACCTTTGGACAAAAAATATTCTCATTACCTGTTCAAGTATGTAAGTCTTTTCTACAAACAGGCTAGCCATCAGTACCTTGAAGATGAATGATTGTTTAGAGCCTGCAACATTTCCTTCTATTAAGGAAAAGAAGGCTTTTGAGAACTGGCATGTGTGAGTTTACAAAAGACAAAAGGGCATCACACTGGGTAATAGGATATGGAGAATTCCAAAAAATCACACTCTCCACCTTGAGTCTGCTCTTAGTCAAATATTTAAAGGGCAATGCCTATGTATATTAATAAAAATATACATTTTTTATGAAGCTGTATAAAAATATGCAAAAGGGATGGTCAATACAGGAACTAAACACCCCAGGAAGTCTGGGAGGAGCCAAGAGGAGATTTTTAATCAAAAGAGGGAACCTGTCAAACCAAAGACCTAGTAGTCTCAGAACTACACTTCAACACAGAATATGCTGCAAATCTTTAACCACTTCACATCCAAGATCAACAACACCCTTCTAATCACATACACAATTCATGAAGACTCAAAACCAAACCACCTGCTCCCCAACAACTCCTTGACTCACACACTTAATCCCTCTATTCCTAAGGATGAAATCTGGACCCTAATTGCCAAAGCCTTCAGAAATGTAAAATATATACTTCTCAAAACACTGTTCAAAAGCTGTCAAAATTGACAAAGTTCAAAGTGCAGGCAAGAGAATTCACTTAGTGGGCACTAAGGAAGAAGTCCTGTCACCTCTGTGTGCACTGGCACAAGGACGTGCTTCTCTCTACCCAGCACAGAACTGAACAGCCTAGTCTAGGCTGGAGCTTTGTAGGGGATTCATCAGAAAATGCATCTTTCTGGAAAGACAAGAGAAAGATGATTAACTGTTGCAACATAGAGAGCAATAATGGCAAGTTTGCACCAGCTGAGGATTTCCCACCTAGAAACTTAATCCAAGGCAAAAGGATACTGAGAGGACAGTAAAATAGTAGCTTTAATACATACACAAACACAGAATTTCAAGTGCCTGCATAGTAGGCAGGTCTCATGCAGCAGTAACAGATACAGTCAACATCTTTCTCTTCCTTTGTGTTCAAAACCAAAAGGAGAGACTGCATTTGGTGCTGTAACAGAATGACCTCTCCCATACCCCTCTCTGCACATGAGACTTACGGTTTTCTACACAAAGACCAGCCACAGGTAGAGCAAAGGACACTCAGAACTTGTCAGATGCCATAAAGTATGAATATGTGAAGATGCTTTGTATGAACCAAACGTTCATAAATTATATTTTCCATGGAAAACATAAAATTAGTAACTCCATCTAACCATTTCCCTGAATTTTCAACAAAAAAGTTTGCCTTCAGGGGCAATTCTAAAAATACTCTTTAGGATGAAAGATGTAACCTAAAAAGCTCCCTCGTCATCTACATGAATGAATCTACAATGTGCATTTTTCCCTTGAAGACGAACACCTGAATTTGCAATGGTCTCATGCTCCTGAATGGGGGGTTAGTTTTGATTCACTTCTCTTTTTTAAATTTTGCTTTAATAAACAAGCATTTAACTAAAGACGCTTTTATTTCTCAGACATGTGACGACATTGAAAAGCTCTCAGTGCACACCCCAGCATCGCCATCAAATAGAGACACCTCCAAAAAGGAGGCCAGCTCAGGCTGGCACAAAGAAAGAACCTCCTCAAGCGCCCGAAACACAACCTCGAGGCCAGGCCGGGGCTGGCGGCGGCGGCTCCTCCATCGCCCGCCGTCGGAGACTGTCGCGATACACGGGGGCGCGCGCGCCCGCCCAACGACCGCCCTCCAACGGCCGCGGCGCGAGGGCCGCGCAGACCCGCCCCCCGCACGCGCCCGGGTAACGGCACGGGGCCAGCGGGGGCGCTGTGCTCCGCCACCCCCGGGCACTTGGGGTGGCTGTACAGGGAACATCTGGAACATCGATGAGTTCGCCAACGGCGAGGAGGAATCGTGCAGGCTGGAAGTCATCTCACAAGATCTCTCCTTCCCCCTACTGCTCAAAGCACAGTCATTCATCGGGTCAGACCACGTGTCCTGGGCTTTACCACTTAAAAGATGCAAAACCTCTCTGGGCCCTCACTCCGCCACATTTTCCTCACTTTTTCCTTATCTCCAGCCCAAGCCTCTCTAGCTTCAGCTGGTGCCACTTTCTCTTTCCTCCTGCCAGGCACTTCTGTGAAGAGCGTGGCCTCAGCCCCTTGATCCCATCCCGTAGCCTCAAGGTTCTTTCAAATGCCTTGCAGCTCTCTGTGCTCTAGAGTGAACTAGTCCTGGACCCATAGCCTCACCTATCAGAGGCAGTGCTCCAGCCCCACTATCATGGTGGCCTTCCCTGAATTTGTTCTGTTTTCCTTGTTTCCATCTTGACTTGCGGATCAGGATCTGGATGCAGAATCCATTTGTTGTCCAACAAGTGCCAAGCAGAAGTGATAATCCCTTTTGTCCTTGCTGAATTTGATCAGATTCGTTTTAGCTCATTCCTCTCCCCAGTTCTTGTACATCTGGATGGCAGCCCTACTCTCGTACATATTGGCAGTGCCCTCCTCCTCTTCCCTAGTTTATCATCATCTGCCAGCGTCACAATGGCTCTCCTTTGCTTTGCCCATTGCCCACAAGTTAAACAGGAGACATCCCAGGTTAGAACCCTGCTGGATTGCACTTCTTGCTAGATATTTCCTTCATTGTTTTGCTGTCAGGAATCATTCTTGGCGTAGGCATTTCTGCTGCATACCTGGGAAAGCAATGCCTTTCCCTCACCCCTCAGGAAAATGTAAAGTTTAAATAATTGGATTTATACTTACAATGAGGGTTTTGGTTTACAATTGCACTTGATTTTAAGGGTCTTTTCCAATGCAAATAATTCCACACTGCCATATCCTGGAGTGAGGAATATCAAGTGCATCATTCAGGAGGATGAACAGCTCTTGCCTTTGTGCCACATTATAAGGCATGCATGCACAAGTCCTTGTCTACTGAATTGTCTACTGAATACAACCACAGTTCTGCACATTGTTTTAGCATGTGTTTGACAGCAAACATTTGAATGCTCACTCTGTTGACTTTTCTTCCGTCGGCTGCAGCTTTGGTAGCTCTCTTTGTTATCTAAATGTCTTAGCAGATGGGCATTGGGTTTAATTGACTTTCTTGTGTTTGTATCATGATGAATATCCACACCTGGCAACGCTGAAGTTGGTATCTGTTGTTTAGATATTCATACGTTAGAAAAGAGCATGCTGAGAGAGCTTGTGTTACATGTGAAACGGCATGTGATGCAGAAAATTAAAAGTCATTTACTGATTAACAAAAAACAAAGCAGTATTTCACTAGGCACAGCTAGAATAATAGCACTGGAGAAGACTCAAGACATATTTATTTGAATTTTTTATTCTGTAATATTGAGTACCACTTATATATATATAAGAGAGAAGGATACTACCAGGAAGTAAAACTATTAATAGAGGAAAAATATCTCTTTTAATTTTTTGTTACACATGAACTAGTTGTAGTCAGTTTTCCCAGAGAACATCCTACCGTCATTCTGCAGAGCATGATGCTGGATTACAGTTTGCTTCTAGCAAATCAGGAAAGCTAATCTAGCAATCCTAGACAGAGTTATGCCAGATCTCTTTTTTGGTATGGCTTACGGATATTTTCTCCCCAATATATTTTGGCTTTCTTTTTCTTTCTTGCACTGCTAAATAAATAACAAAATGTGGTTTAAATTCGGTCTTCCAGCAATTTCTGACAAAACATATATATATACACTGGGGATATGAAAGTCTGAAGGATAAATTATATATCTCCTGCTAGTCTGGTGGGGCAAGTGGTGAGTGGTATCTCAATCTCTTTGGGATAACCACTTCCAATATGTTGGTTGCTAACAGCAGCAAGTCCATTTGTGTGAAGAAACAGATACTAGAAGGCTCAAAGCCAAATTGCTGATGCTTTGTTAGCATGACTAGTGACTCTGCCTTATTTTATCAGACTCTGATTATTTACAATCAGCAAAGGTCAGATGCAAAAATTTCATACTTCTTTGGCTATTTCAATTCAGAAGACCATTAAAGTGGCAAGATTGCTCAAAAAGCTCTGTCTTCACAGAATCATTTGCAGTTATTTTCAATTTGGGCAATATCCCTGTGCATGTGAGAGTGCATGCACAAAAACTCCAGGGAAATATTCCCCTCTCACTGACTTGAAGCAAGGAATTTTTTTTCCCATTCCTTTTATATTCCTACAGGGCCATGAAATGCAAGGACTTCTGATCCCATTTTGGTACTAATAATTCCTTTTATACACTGAACTTCCTAAATCATTGCTTCAATACGCCTCTGTCACATGCTATTGACTTTACTGCTACTATTGCTGTTCTTTCAAGTGATGAATCTGTTTTCACAGAGCTGGGAAGATGAAAATCCATTTCAGAGTCTCTGACAGGGAGTTAATTTATCATTACTTCACTAAGCACTCTTAGCTGCACAGGGCTGCATGGGGCATTAATTCTCTCTCGGTCATCATATCAAAGGTGTGGTACCTTTCCTGAAATGCTGCTTATGATTAAATACTGCTAATTTTCCTTCATGATGTTGGGCAACTGAGATATTATTGTCCAATTTTCATGCTCTTTCCTTTTAGATCTAAGCACTGAATCCTGTCAATTACATATTCAACTAATGCATGTATTTACTTTCTTTACATTTCTAATGGACAAGCATCCTAGGGTTAATATAAGATTGTATTAAATTTGTATGTAACATAGTTTGGAACTTAATAAAAAGCAGCTTTTATGTATGTCCATCCACCTGTCTGTCCAACTATCTACCCACCTACTTACTTACCCACCTACCTACCTACCTACCTACCTACCTACCTACCTACCTACCTACCTACCTACCTACCTACCTACCAACCAACCGACCTACTCACCTACCTTTCTACCAACTCTCTGTAAGTTTGAGAACAGATTTTATAGTAATCATCTCCCTTTACACTAATTTTCAGATATAAACCCAAGTATGCATTTACTGAAAAACACCTGTTGAGCACTAATTTATACTGTCCACCTGGCCCAGTTGAATGGGGAGCTGAAAAAAATTCTGCAGCCTAAAAAGGGAGAAGATTGAAGCAGAGCAAGAGACCCATTTTGTTGTGGCATTTCCTGTACCAGAAAAAGGTAAATTTTATATTTGTTCTTGTTGTTCTAAATCTCCTTCTATTGAAAGTGGAGAACAAAGGAAGTGGAAGAAATACACCCAGAGACCCATCTTTCTAGTGTGGAAATGAATTAAGAATGGTTTGGCAAAGACCTCTGTGAATGGAGCCAGATTGATCTGATTCTCCAGTTGGATATCTGTTCCTTCAGGTCATTATTTTTGTGGGGTTTGACCTTTTTGTGTCTCCTCTCAAAAAGACTCTATTGCTTCCACCTTGTACATCTTTTAACTACTTCATTCCAGAAACAACTGTGGCCTTATAAGAGTGCTGAAATGTTTGGTACAAAAAGGGAAAAATTAAACTGAGTGTGAATCAGATCCATAAATCCTGCTCAAAATAAGGAATCAAAATTCACCTAAACTTTACAGGCATGTCCATAGAAATGCCATGAAGAAATGATATTAAAACTGGAGACATGGCCAAGGCCTTGGTGACTGGCATTTAACTGTGATGGTGAACCAAAGAAATGGGTGAGAAGAGAGAGTGTAACATGGAGCTGCAGTATCCCTGGACGTATGTGTAGAGGCATGAGGAAATGCAGGGACGGATGTCTCATTGTAACATCACTGGGTGGGAGGATGGCATCACCAGGACACAGATTGTAACCTAACATCCCTCACTGCTTATATTCAGGGGCCAGACATCCATCTGACTGTGACATCACTGGGTGGTGGAGAGTAACATCACCAGGAGATGGTCTGTGATATCACATCCCTTGCTGACTATATGTGTGCCTGCATAGCCTGGCTGGACCAGTTTAGCTCAAGCCTGGACTTCTGGGGAGTGTGCCTGCAAGTGGAAGCTCCTTCTGGCCCTCAGTTCTCCCCAGCCTGCTGCGGCAAGAAGACATGGCCACAGGGGCAGGCTGGAGCTGCCCCATCTGCCACAACACTCGGAGTGATGTGGCTTCTGTTCTACCCTGTAATGACCAGTTCTGCCTGGGCTGCATCCTGCGATGGGCAAAGACAAATCCAGCATGCCCACTCTGCAGCAAACCTATGGAGATTGTCAGGTTTTCTGAGCGGAGTGAATGGGACTATCTACAGTTTGCCATCACAGCCTCAGAGGAGTTGGCAGAGGACAGCAGCCAGGCAGGGAGCGCTCTGTTCCACCTGGCCCAAAACAGCCCCCGTCATCCTCAGGTGTCCCCACCACCCTCTCCACAAAGGATGCTGTCTCCAAATGAGCAGGGGGCTGCAGAGCCAGAATTCATGGGTGGCCTCCTGCCTAATGTCTGGGCAGGACTTTTCCAAAGGCAACAGCAACTGCTAGACCCTGTGCTTCCCTGGCTGCACTGGAAGCTGGAAGCAGTCTATCAGGACCAGTGGTGGCGAGCAGAGGCTGCAGAGGGCTCCATCCTGCATGGCCTCTGTATCTGTGGTCTGGATGCAGAGACCTTGGTCGAGCTGCTGGAGCCTCTCCTCAATGGGCACACAGCATCGCTGGTCTATGGCATCATCAATATCATTGTAGGCCAATGCAGTGGTGAAGCCCAGAGGCTGCTGTGCTTCCATAATGCCAGCACCAACTCCAGTAGTTCCAGCTACCTTAGCTCCCGGAAGGTGACCCTTGCCAGTGGACCCACAGGCTCTGAGGTAGAGGAGGAAGCTGATACATCAGAAACCAGTCTCCAACGGAGTCCCAGCCACCCCCCATCTATGCCCACCTGCTCAGAGGAGGACCAGCACCAGGAAGAGCAGGAGCAGACAGTGGCAGCAGAAAGTCCATCTGCTCAGGGCTGCAGCCCCTCTGCTCCTGACCAGGGCAGGGACCACTCTTCTGGAGAACCCCGGCACGCCCAGAAGAAGAGAGCCCACAGCCCCCAGAATTTTCCCTGACCCAAGAAGACGCCACCCTGCAAGCAGTACTAGCATACCTTCAGGAACTCTTCAGCCAAGAAAAAGGAAATAAATTGTCATTTCCCTGACAAAGTCTCTGAGTGCTGCTTTCTCCCCATTCTGGTGCCTTCCTCTGGCTACAACACTCCATCATCAGTCAAAAAGACCCCAGGACTCCAGGGCCATTTCAGTAGTGCCTCCTCACACAGGAAATCCTGTTGCAGCTGTGATGATTGAAAAGATTTTGAACAAGAACCAGGGTGATGCTACCAGAAGTATCAGGAGTGAAAGACTTACCAGGCATTCATCACATGAGAAGAGGAAAACTCACACAGTGCCTAACACCATTTCTGCCTATGAAATTAGTGAAAAATGTACAGTTTGTTGATGTACAGTCAGAGGACAGGTGTAGCCTAAAGGTACAATCAATTAGAGTTCATTCAGTCAGTGGGAGGGAAAAGACCTATGCATTAATGTAGAATGCACTATAATCTGCATTAATGTGGAATGCACTCATATATTAATGTAGAGCACTATAAAAATAGGGCAGGAGGAAAAGGAAATATGCATCAAACTGGGGAGTGGAAGAGGAGATAATACCAGAAACACTGTTCATAAGGATTTTGATTATACATTTTGCGGGTATGTTTCAAAAAACTAAATAAACAACAAAACCAAAAACTAACCAATCAACCAAGAAAACCCCCAAACCCACCAAAAAATATAAGTGTTGTTCTTTAAAACCTTGGAAACTGTTTTTGGACATATTTCGGTTGTATTTTGGGTGATCTGTTTGTTGGAGAGCAGAAAGAAATTACTACAGGCAGTTGATGGAGGAAGGAGAAGTAATAACATTTAGCACATTGCCTTTCTGTTTCTCATGTTTGTACAGTCTTTAGAATAGTTTATTCTGACCAGAAATGTTGGCCAATGAAACACAGTGGGAAAGTTGCAGATTTCCCACCTGCTTGCAGCAAGCAGCAAGCTCAGTGGCTGAACAGGCAGTTGCTGTCCTGCTGCATGTTCCTGGCAGGAGCTTATGCTGGCTTCCCAGATCAACTGTGTGCTGTGCACCCCACAAACATCCTGTGAGATGCATTCTGAGCATGACTCAGCCCACAAGAACCTGGGTGGTAAAAAAATTCTCTCAGGAGGAGGGAGGGGTGCCCAGCTGGCTAACTAGCAGACATTCATCCAAGCGATAGTCCGGCTGAACAACCTGGTGGTCTTCAGCAATGGAGTGACTATACTAGTGGACAAGGGGAAGGCTACAGATAATCATCTTCTGGAGTTCCATAAGGACTGTGGCACTATTCCCCACAACATCCTTTTCTCTAAATGGGTAGATTTGATGGGACTGTTCAGTGGAAGTGGAATGAGAAGTGGACTGGTAT
Source organism: Cettia cetti (assembly GCA_013401135.1). Lineage (NCBI taxonomy): Eukaryota > Metazoa > Chordata > Aves > Passeriformes > Sylviidae > Cettia > Cettia cetti. The sequence continues at coordinate 92,687 of VZUI01044110.1, forward strand.
ATCCAGATGGTAGTAGTCAATGGCTTAGTGTCTCTACAGGTGTCAGTGAAGCGTCAGGGGCCCATACTGAAACCAGTGCAATCTTTGTCAAGGACATAAAACAGAGTGATCTAGTGCACCCTCAGCAAATTTGTGGGTGACACCATGCTGAGCGGGTGACATGCCTGAGAAGTGATGTGCCATCCAGAGGGACCTGGACAAGTTCAACAAAGTGGGCCCATGGGAACCTCATCAGCTTCAACAAAGTTGGGATTACAGCCTAGAGAGCTGCCTGTTTCCTGGGGTGCATCACCGGCAGCGTCAATGGTGTGCGTCTTCACTCTGCTCTGGTGACACCCCACCAATTACACTGCATCCAGCTCTGGGCCCCCCAGCATAGGAAGGACATGGAATTGTTAGAGCAAGTGCCAACAAGGCCACCAAGCTGATCAGAGGGATGGAACACCTATGCTGTGAGGGACAGGTGAGAGAACTGGGCTTGTTCTCAAGAAGATAAGGCTCTGGGAGACCTTACAGCCTTTTCCAGTACCTAAAGGGGCTACAAGAGAGCTGAAGAGGGACACTACAAAGACATGTAGTGATAGAAGGGGAAATGGCTTCAAACTGAGAGAAGACAGAGTTAGATTAGATCTTAGGAAGAAATTCTTGATTGTGAGGGTGCTGAAGCACTAGCATGGGCTGCCCAAAGAACCCAAAGAAGCTGCATCTGTCCCTTCCCTAGGATTGTTCAAGGCCAGGTTGGATGGGGCTTGGAGTACCAGGTCTAGTGGAAGGTGGGCCTGTTCATGGCAAAGCGGTTGAAACTAGATGGTCTTTAGTGTCCCTGAAATCCCAAAGCATTCTATGATTTCAAGAAAACCAGGTAGCTTTCTTCATATTGGTGGCTTGTGTGCTGTTTATTGTCAGGGTCCGCAAATGTATGCAGAGACCTGATGGTTCGTTTTATGGATCTCAAAGCTCAAAAGACACAGCAGGGGACAACTCAGTCTGCTTAACCAAAAATGCACCTTTATTTAGTGCCAACAAATGTGATAGTGGGGAGAGAAAAAAAGAATAGTAAGAAAGAGAGAAAAGAGAGGGGACGGGTATTATAGCTACCAACGTGGAGAGACGAGCCATCGAGGCCGACAATGCCTATAGATATGATCTTCTCCAGTGGGGTGACCACAAAAGTGAGTGGGTGTCTCCAGGGTTTTTATAGGTTGGTCAAGGCGGGAGCCAAAGCGGGGGGCACTGAGCCAAGGTGAGAACCAAAGCGAGGAGCACTGGGCAAAGGGAGGAACCAGAGTGGGAGGCACTGAGTCAAGGTGAGAACCAAAGTGAGGGGCACTGAGCCAAGGCAGGAACCAAAGTGAGGGGCACTGGGCCAAGGCAGGAACCACCTGTGTTGTGGATTCGTTGCTCAGGGACATTGTGAACCATACCTGGCCGCTGAGGCAAGACCAGACCTGTCTGGGCAGTCTGGGAAAGCAGGCTTAGTTCAGTCCACCGTAGCCAGTCCATCCATTGTTCTTGTGCAGGTTTCCATAGGAACCAGTCCCTTGGTCCAGTGAGCACACCTGCAGGCAGCAGCAAACATCCCACCTCAGCCAGGCCAGAACTCCTATGTAGGATTTTAGGGTCTCAGTCCCAGTCCTTGGGGGTCTCAGTCCCAGTCCTTGGGGGTCTCAGTCTCTGCCCTTGGTGACGGTCGTGAGGCAAATGACATCTTCAGACAGACTCTGATGATGTTTTACCCTCCAGGCCAGCAGTTCTTCAAGAAACATAAAAACTACATTCATCTTTCAAAATCTCACAAGATACTATAAAGATCCATGATTTCAGGTTTGGTTTTTTTTGTTTGTTTGTTTTTTTTTTTGTTTGTTTGTTTTTTTTTTTTTTACTGGAATAATAAACCACTAGTGTTGTGAGTAACAAGATAATAAATTACACGATCACCTATTGTAGAGTACCAGGCATAAGAATGTTTTATCTCGAACGTTCTGACTGTTGCAACAGAAAAGTTGTGACTGGAAGAGACAGTGCTGCAGAGATGGGAAAGCTCTGAGCTAAGCCAACTTCTTTTTCTGCCTTGAGACTTGTGCTAAGTGCTGATGTGTGAACTCCCACTCCCTACTCCCTGGAGAACACCAAAGGCCTCACTGCACATGCCCGAAACAGCGGCAAAAATCTGTTTTGCATAAGAGGTGTGCATCAGGAAAGCTATAAAAGAAAGTGGATCAGTGCCTTGTCTCTCTTTTCCTGTCTGTTGTGCTCTCTTTGTTCACCCCATTTCCAAGTAACAGTTCCCTGGCACGTGATCTGGTGTCTTTATTCAGCCTGAGAAGCACTTATAAGGAACATCACACACCCTGTGGGTTCTGACGTAACAGGCCAGGAAAGGAGGGTGGGAATGCTGAAGTCTTGGGTCAACACTTGCATGCACAATGAGCGCAAGTGGCATCGGAAAATTGATCCAAACACTGAAAAGCTGCAGCACTATAATGAAATCCAACTGAAGAATAATTACATCCAATATCCAGTGTAATTCTCTATATTGGAAAACCTGTCATTTTCTCCATTAACATCACAGCTAACATCGGCAAGCAAGTCATATGGCATAGGACTAAGAACACCACATGAACTTTGCTGAATCCCCAGTGGCAAAAACTCATTCAGAGAGTTTCTCAAAAGTTCACCACAGAAGAAGGTGGGACAGGGGCCTACAAAGTGTGGGAGGAAAGCAATGGGCCCAAATGGGCCAGTCCCAGCAAAACTGGATGCTGTGACGCAGTAACCAAAGAGGTCAGGTTCTGGAGAGCTACAGGAAGGCAACCTTAGGAAAACAGAAAACACCACCACCACTGCAAAGTTTGAAACCTTCCTTAATATGACACACATTTTAAACCTCATTTTCTCTGTTTCTTAGGTGACATTTAACCCCAGCCTGCAACAAAGCAACACACACAGCCACTCATGCTCCACCAGTGGGATGGACTGGACAGAGAACTGGAGGAGTAAAAGCTGGAAAACTCACAGGTGGAAAAAAATTCAGTTACATAAAAAATGCCAAAAACAAAGACACAAAAAAAAAAAAAAAAAAAAAAAAAAAAAAAAAAAAAAAAAAAAAGAACTCATTCACCATTTCCAATGAACAGGCAGATATTTCCCATCTCCAGGACAGCAGGACCCCCTGGCGCCTCACAGGGACTGACTTGGGAAGACAAATGCCATCACTCCAAA
>VZUI01044114.1:0-56324 GCA_013401135.1 Cettia cetti
TGGCCTCGCGCTGCGGGCCCGCGGCGCGGCGGGGAGACACGGGGAGGGAGGCCGGGCGGGCGCTTTTCCTCGCACAAAGGGCCGGGCCGGGCCGGGCGGCGCCTCCCGCCTGCGGCCCCGGGGCACCTAGCTGGGCCACTCCCTCCTCGCTGCGGCCCGGCGCGCTTCAGGCCCGCGGCTCGAGCCGGTCCCGGACACTCCCCCGTCCCTGGCTCTCTCGCCGCCCGCGCCTGGCGGCCCGCGGAGCTGCGCGGGCAGGTGAGTCTGTGCGGGCCGAGCGCAGGCGCCGCGGGCCCGTCTGGCGGGGCTGGCCGAGTGACCTTGTGGTGGCGCCTGAGCCCGAGCCGGGGCAAGGACCGCATGGCGGGGGCCCGAGGCGGGGATTTAACGGGTCTGGAGCGGAGCCCGGCGGGCTGGGTGAGACCGGGAGCTGCGCGGTCCCGTTGTCGGCGCGGGGCCCCGGCAGGTCTTAATCCCGGGGGTGCTCGTGCTCGGGCTCGGGGGGCGGCTGCGCCTTGCCCGGCCCCGGGGGACGAAGCGAGACAAAACACTCCACTCCTTGTGGGGAGGAAGGTCCTGAACCTGTCTGCGGCTCTGCCACCGCTCGTCGGGCGTACCCTATAGACACCAGTGAAGTTGCTGTTCAGTAAAGTAAGGCTCTCTTTTGCTAGTAGAAGTCAGCTCCGCTAAAAAAACCCAAAAAACACACAGCAACAACCAAACAAAAAAATACCACCCCCCTCCCCCAAAATCTATAAACGAAAAAAAAACTTAAAGCCAGCTTTCCCAGAAAAAATAAACCAACCCACCGAATTAGCGTTCAGACGGGTCCCGAAAATACAGTGTGAGTTCTCTTTCGAAAAAACCTCATGGCCTCTGGTTTTACTCACTCTTAAACTTGCCTGTTATTCGTAGTGGTTTGCTTCATCACGTTGATCTGCTGGGGTTAGGCAGTCAAATCGGCCGGTTGTTTCCTTGGTGGATTCCTCTGGTTTAATCATTTGTTGTGTGTCCGTAGGATGCTGGGTCTTTCCTTACAGCTGACAGGGTGTTGTGGAGTTTCCCTGGAGAACTCCTAGAGGTGTGTTGCCAGCGTTATGTGGGAACACCTGTGCTCTAGTCGGTGCTTGTCTGGTTAATGTGCTCTTTGGTATTTCGTTGATTGGAGAGGTTATTTTTGCCTACAGAAGGCATGGTTGGTTTTCTTTAAAGTTGAGAGATTTGAGACTTGAAATGAAAAGTAGGTGGTATTTGATGGAGAAGTTAAACATAGCAGAGTGGAGTTTTGCACCTGTTCTGAATGCTGCCTGATTTTGTTTGTTGCCTTAGTCCACTGCAAATCTTCAGCTTGTTTTCAGTGTTGTGAAGAGGAACGAGTGCAACACCGTGGTTGCTATACTGGAAATCCATCTAATGATTTGGGTTTTTCTTCTAAATGGGAAATTCCTTGTGCACAAAAGATATATCTGCTCCTTGAAGCAGGTGTGATTTTGCATGAAACGTTTTTTCAGATGATTTAATTTCTTTATTTCTTTGTAAACTGTTGCTTGATACTGCTGTACATGAAAGTATATAGTTGAGTCCTTCTAATATAGGATTGCATGTTTCTCTTAAAAGTCTTAATAAACAAAAGTCTTATTTTTCTAAATGCATTTGCCATTTTAATATAAGTCTTTATAGTGTAGTTGTATCTTTCTCACTTGTAAGTCTGCCATTAATGTTCTGAAAGATGTGCAAATAGCTGTTTTAATTCCCTCTGTTAGGGAATTTGTGAAAGGTTTGTTAGTACTTCTTGCTCTAAGTTCGCTTTGGTAATGCTTGTAACTGAAACCAGCTTGTTGGGGTTGTGAGAGGAGGAGGAGGCAGTTACCTGTTCCTAGTGAGATTCATTCCTCAGTGGCTTTCCAAAGAATCACAGTTTTAGTGTGAGGTGATCTGCCAAGTAATGAAAGAGCAAACGTTCCAGTCTTTAAATACAAAATACGTGTGTTGGCACTTAAAATGTTTGGCTTTTTTGTTGAGTTGTGAACCTGGGAAGATAATTTTTATACAGGGATGAAAAAAATGGGCGTTTGATCAGGATTTGGGTAATGAAATGGCAGATTACAAATGAAAGTAGAGTGTCTTATGGGAGTTCTTGCTGTGTGCTCTGTTGACTGCCTAGACATGGCTGTGAAAAGTCATTTAGTTTCACCAGCTAGTGTGACTCTTGAATTCTTCAGGTGCAGCTCCAGGTTGGTTTTCTTGGGGATGGCTTACTCTATGTTACTTTGTTTGAGTAAGTAGATGCACAGTTGGAGGAAGGAATATAACAATTGATGGAGCAAGAGTTTGGTAAAATTCAGGACTTTCAAGTATTTAACTCTTATTCCTTGCCTTTGAAAGAGATTTGTTCACCTATTGGTGATGGAAATATTGAAAGACTCTTTAAATGCTTTCTGTCTCTTTCTACATTCTTTGTGAAAGGCATATTTATGTCTTAAAACCATACAAAAGCTCTGCAATGCAATTGCCAGTAAGTCATATAGAGATAATGTATAGAAAATGCACCCTCATGATTCTTGTATGTTGCAGTGCCTTGTGGTGGTTGCAGGTTTGAAATTCTATGTATACAGTTCTTTGTGGACTGTTACTGCTGTTGCGATGCCTGCATTGATTTTTGCCTCCATTTATTCTTTATTGCAGTCTAAAAGTTGGTTTTAATTGGTTGCCCACAGGATTGGCTTGGCTTCTTCTACTTGTTAAGAAAAAAACATCTGTCTTTGCAGGTAAGAGCTTTTGAATTGAAGACTTCTTTATATGCATATTGAGTATATCCTAAGAAAAACATGAAGCTTTTGGAATCTGTGACTTTGTGTCAAAAGACTTGGGTCAAATAATCTGTAGCTTGTCTACTCACCACTGGTGATGGTGGTTTTGGCAGTATTTTTCTTGTAAACAGAATTTTCTGCCAAACTAATGTTTTGTTGTTTCATCAGGATGTGAACATTCTCCCATTTATTTTGCACTGTTGGAAAATGCAGTTACTTTGCTGCAAGCCACTGGTCTCTCTGTGTGTAACTGTTGGATTGTAGAAGTGTACATCAGTTGGTTCTAATTGGGTTTTGCAGCACTTAAAGGCATCAGATAGTTTCAAATTGGCTCAAAGATGACTATAACAGGTTGGTTTTAGCCTTAAAAAAGCAAAGGATGAAACTGTAGTTTGAAGTTTTTACTTCTGTGAGACAGTCTCATACTTAAAATTCCTCCTACAGTACCAGTGTTTCGGCAGCTCTTAGTCTTCACCCAAGAGTTGCCAAATATATGTGTGTGTATATCATGTGGGTATTGTACTTTAATACTCCCCAGGGGCTAGGATGAATCTTCTGAACTTTTCTATTGCAAAATTCATATGTCTTAAAAGGCTAGTCTGGTGTGCTTATGAATTTGTATGTATGACCCAAATTATTCTGATTTTACTAACTAGCACATTGATGAGATAAATAGTATTGTTACCTTTTACACCTTTTTTTTTTTTTTTTTCCCGGTGTAACATCAACATTTTTAAAGATATTACTGTCAAGGCATGTTAAAATTCATCAAATGAATTGAATGAGTTTGGCTGTCAGCAGCCTGTAAGTCTCCAGCTTTGATTGTGGATTGCTAATGGGGATGAATTGTCCATAGTACACCCCTAATGTTGTCTTTCCACAAATATATGAAACTCACAAAATGGCAAAACCCACTTTCCCTTGATGTACCTCAAGCAGGTAGCTTGAGAACATGTCTGACAGCTCAACAAAAAGCCTTCAGTGCCTTTTGAACTGGTGTGTGGCCTGTTTTGTTTCTGAAGTTAAATGTTACCTCTGCATGTGCTGGCATTTGCAAGTGGAAGTGAAATATTTCAGCAGGCTTTGGCATTTTCATTACTTGGAAAATTTGAGCTAGTGGGTTATTGTTTCCTAAGTGCATTTTGGGAAAAATATGGCTTGTGTTTAGGAATTTAAAATTTGGCCCTTTTGGTCCTTGAGATTTTTCTGTTAATCACAGAACTGACAGTAACTACTACTTTGTTTAAGCATCAAAATTCTGAAAAAAATGAAGCAGCTGTGTTGTGTTCCTTTTTCAAAAATATTTGATTAATCAAAGTCCTTGAAATTCTTTTTATTCAGACCATGCGACAGTCAGCTCTTGCTTAATATTAAGCAAGAATTTGCTTAATATTCTGCGTGGAATTAACTACACTGAGGTCATTGCAGATATTTTTTCCAGTGACTATATGCTTAAGCAGCTCTTTGGATTTTTTTGTCAATAGTAATTTAGTGGATCTGAATAGAGTACTTAGTAACAAGACTTCAAGTATTCCCTTAGCATTTATTATGAAGTTTTAAATTTAATGCAGAACTGAAAGATTTGGATTGTCCCCGAAGTTATGTAAGTGTTCAAATGCTTGAACTCTTCTGTGACTTTATCTGTTGATTTGTCTTCTGGGCTGGATTCGTGAAGTTATTTATAAATGCAGTTATCTAGCAGGTGTCAGCTCTGTTAAAGAATGTAAGGTGTTCTAAACCAGCAGACCTTAGTACACATGCCTTCCCAAGTTGCCTTTGTTCAGCCAATGGCTGTATCAGATTGTAATCTCCTTTGCATTAAGGAAATACCTGAAAGTAGTCTCCCATTTAACGCAAGAAACTTCAAATGTCTTAACTTCTGATACATAAAAATTTCTGAAACTAATTTCTATGTATAATAGGTAGTAGAAGAAATCTAAACCTCCTGGCAAGATTTGCTTTTAGTAGTATTCCAGTTTTAAAAGCACAAGTGCAAAGCCAGGGATACTTTTATACTGCCTGCTTGCCACAGGATCATCTAATTCAAAAGCAGTCCTGTAGCACAACATAAACCTTGGGTTTACAATACTCTTTAGTATAGCTTCTTTAAAGGAGGCAGAATTCTCATTTTTTAAATGAATTTTCAAATTCAAATTTGAGAGATTGTCATCAGTGCTAGGTAAATTTAAAATAAAACAACAAAATCATTACAGAACACTTCTTTTTAAAACAGTGCATAAAGTCTTAGATACATTTTTAGATGTTTTAGATAGCATAGGTAGTCCTTATTTTGATTTGTGGGTTTTTTTTTTCTCTTGGGCAAGTTATTTGTTGTTGGAAAATGATTGGGCAATGAATTTTATTTTCAGATTAAATGTAATTCCACTACAAGTGCTAAAGGCAAGGATGTTGCTTTGCTTCTGTTACCTCACCATGGAGATGAGAAAGTTGCTTTGAAAAAAAAATTATCCCTGAATCTTAGTATGTAGTATAAGCCTTTCTGTTGCTGTCTTTCCTTGGTGGAATAGGGGTTTTCTTAGTGGTGCTTTTTCTTTTTTATAAATCTTCTTATGTTATGAACTGCAAGTTCTAGTCTCTCTTTCAGGGTGGTGCAGTAAGGAATCCAATATTCATGCACAGCAACCACAGCAGCAGAGATGACTTGGTGTGAATGGACTTGTTTGCTGTTTCCTTGAGGGAGAAAGGACCTCCACACTTTTCTGGAGTTGGGGCAATGCCCTCTACTACCCCAGTATGTTGCTTGAGTTCATTAGTGTGTTGAAGGGTTTAGCTCTGGTGTGTTGGTCAACAGAACAAAATACTAAAATACTTCAGTAATCTGAGGTTCCATCACGCAGACAAAAGAATTGTTGCTTCTTCCACCCCATAGAAGAATTGTTACTTTTGTTTTCATTAAGTACCGAATTGTGGCTTTACCTGGTAATTCAAGACTTGTCCTCTCTAAAGTATTTGGATGACCTGGACAAGCAAATGGAGCCAACTTAGAGATTTGACTGTATGCTGGGATATAGCTGAGTTGCTGGGGGAGATGGTTATTGATTGTAGTTGGCCAGGAGTCTTTGATGGATAGCTTTGTGGTGTTACATTGCGCCATCTGGTTAGATTTGATCTTTAAGGTCTTTTCCAGCCTAAACAGTTCTGTGATTCTATGATCTGGTTCATCCTTGATTTTAAATGCTGAGTTAACACTATTGATATGTGACTTATAGGAGCCTTGGAGATCTTCCATACAGATTCTGAACTGGCTTGTACTTAGGAAGTCAAGACGTTTCAGAGATGAAGTGGCTCAGGTGAAGCATGGTGCTATTGCTGATGGTTTAGGATGAGAGACTGGCTTCTGAACTGTTGAATTGTGCTAATATTGTTTAATATGATGATTTCAGCCTTTGCTGAAGGTTTGCATAAGTGACAAGTATCTAGTTTCCTCTTTGTCTTCAATTTCTGATATGACCTCAGGCTTCTGAGGTCACAAGGTAACTGTTCAGATCTAGCTGTTCAGAATTACCTTAAGCATCTATTAATGCCACCTCTGGAGGTAGAATTCATTTACTTATGTCTGAGACATAAGGGCTCATGATAGACAGAATATCTGCAACTATTAAAAAATGTCTTGTTTTTGAAAATTTTGAAGGTCATATATCTAGCTAGATATGCATAGATGCTAATTTAATTTAGGTCTCTATTGTCACAAAGTGTCTGGGTCTAGTTTAGAATAGCGAGCTTCAGGTTGCCTGGACCTCTTGCCTTTGCTAGGAGAAAAACATCAGGTCAGTATAATATAGATGCTCCCTGTCAGGATTTCTTGTGACTCTCACCATTGCTAGTTGCCTGTAATGGGTTTTTGTTGTTAACCAACCCACTGTTATGTTTCTAGTTGTCTTCACCTGACAGGAGGTAAATTTTTTCCCCAAATTAAAGGGAACTGTTTGTTTTCCATAGCTGTGCAGGATTTGTCAGTCACATTTTCAGATACAGTGGATACCATATCAGTAAAATTGATTTTGTTTGTGTGGCTAAAATACTCCTTTTGCTTACATTCCATTAAATATTGAACTACTGATGTAATAGTTCTGATTTTTGATCTTCCTTTTTTTTTATTGATGCTTGTGGGTTGTAGTATAACAGCTATTTCGGAATTTCTAGTGCAAAAATTTATACTGATTGTGTTGGTAAATGCTTAATACTTCAGTCTGTATGAAGTAAACAAACAAATAAGGAACTTGGAATATAAACACACTTAATCTTTTCAAGATGTTATTAGGTGTATATAAACAAATATAGTAGATGGTGTGTGTAGGTAATTGCATGGTGTCACAAACAGTAGTGTCTGACATAGCCGTTGCCTTTTCTCATCTGCAGGTGTGTGTTGTTTCAGCGCAGCATGGCTGTGGTCATCCGCTTGCAAGGTCTCCCGATTGTGGCGGGGACCATGGACATTCGCCACTTCTTCTCTGGATTGACCATTCCTGATGGGGGCGTACATATTGTAGGGGGTGAACTGGGTGAGGCTTTCATCGTTTTTGCCACTGATGAAGATGCAAGGCTTGGTATGATGCGCACAGGTGGTACAATTAAAGGGTCAAAAGTAACGTTGTTGCTGAGCAGTAAAACTGAAATGCAGAACATGATAGAACTCAGTCGTAGGCGTTTTGAAACTGCCAATCTAGATATGCCACCAGCAAATGCTAGCAGGTCGGGACCACCACCTAGTTCTGGAATGAGTGGAAGGGTTAACTTACCTACTACTGTACCTAACTTTAATAATCCTTCTCCTAGTGTAGTAACTGCTTCTACTACGGTGCATGAAAGCAATAAAAACATATCCACATTTTCTACTGCCAGTATTGGGACTGCACCTCCAAATCTTGGGAGTACCTTTGGTAGCCCAACATTTAGCTCAACTATACCTAGCACAGCATCCCCTATGAACACAGTACCTCCTCCACCAATCCCTCCTATCCCAGCTATGCCATCTTTGCCGCCAATGCCTTCTATTCCCCCTATACCTGTTCCACCTCCTGTACCCACACTGCCTCCTGTTCCTCCAGTTCCTCCAATACCCCCTGTGCCCCCTGTACCTCCAATGACACCTCTGCCTCCCATATCAGGAATGCCTCCTATGAATCCTCCACCTGTAGCACCCTTACCTACTGGAATGAATGGGTCTGGAGCAGCAGTGAATATGAACAGCGGCTTGAATCCATTGTTTATTGGTCCCATGAATCCTGTAAATCCCATCCAGATGAATTCTCAAGGTAGTGTCAAGCCAATTCCAATCAATCCAGATGATTTGTATGTCAGCGTTCATGGAATGCCCTTTACTGCAACAGAATCTGATGTGAAAGACTTTTTCCTTGGGCTCCGTGTGGATGCAGTTCATATGCTGAAGGATCATGTAGGTCGAAATAATGGAAATGGACTAGTTAAGTTTTTTTCTCCTCAAGATACCTTTGAAGCACTGAAGCGAAACAGAATGCTGATGATTCAGCGCTATGTTGAAGTTAGTCCTGCAACAGAGAGACAGTGGGTAGCTGCTGGAGGCCACATAACTTTCAAGCAAACCATGGGTCCCTCTGGGCAGGCACATCCTCCTCCCCAGGCTCATCCTAGGTCCAAATCTCCCACTGGACAGAAAAGGTCGCGGTCAAGATCTCCCCATGAGCACGGTTTCTGTGTTTATTTGAAAGGTCTTCCCTTTGAATCGGAGAACAAACATGTGATAGATTTTTTTAAAAAGCTGGATATAGTTGAGGACAGCATTTATATAGCTTATGGACCTAATGGGAAGGCAATTGGGGAGGGGTTTGTTGAGTTTAGGAATGAAGCTGATTATAAAGCAGCTTTGTGTCATCATAAGCAGTACATAGGGAATCGCTTCATTCAGGTACATCCAATTACTAAAAAGGCAATGTTAGAAAAGATAGATTTGATTCGTAAAAGATTGCAGAACTTCAGCTATGACCAGAGAGAAATCCTGATGAATGCTGAGGGAGAATCAGGCTTGCCAAAACTTTGTGCACATATATCTAATATTCCATACAATATAACAAAAATTGAAATACTTCAATTTCTAGAGGGACTGGCAGTAGAAGAAAACTCTGTACAAATTCTTGTTGATAATAATGGGCAAGGTTTAGGACAAGCACTGGTTCAGTTTAAAGCTGAAGATGATGCTCGTAAGGCAGAGCGCTTGCACCGTAAAAAACTGAATGGAAGAGATGTTAATTTGCGTTTGATAACTGTAGAAGAAATGAGAGATATTGAGAGAAACCCACCATCTCAAGGGAAAAAGATCCTGAAAATACCAATCCAGGGAAATGCATCTGTGCCAGGAGCACAGGGCCCTGGTGGGGATGAGCATGCCTTCTTGGGGGGAAATGCTAAAGAAGCAAATAATGGTCCTCCGTTCAATTTCCCTGGTAATTTCAGTGGGTCTGGCACATTTGGTCCCCCTTTACCACCACCTGGAATAGGTGGCTTTCCTGATTCTAGACCAGGAATACCCACAGTTGCAGCTAGTGGTTTACCTGGTGCAAGTATTGACGTACCAGGTTTTGCAGGTGGTCCTGCTAACTTGAGTGGACCAACAGGTTTTGCAGGGGGTCCTCAGACATTTGGTAATGGTCCTGGCAATTTAGGTGGGCCCCCTGCCTTTGGTGCTGGTCCTCCAGCAATTGCTAGTGGTCTTGGACATTTAAGTGGACCTCCAGGGTTTGGACCCGGACCAGGAAGCATACATATTGGTGGACCCCCAGGTTTTGGAACAGGGTCTGGGAAGCCAGGGCCAACTGTCATTAAAGTGCAGAATATGCCCTTTACTGTTTCGGTGGATGAAATTTTGGATTTCTTTTATGGTTACCAAGTGATCCCTGGTTCAGTGTGCTTAAAATACAATGAAAAAGGCATGCCCACTGGAGAAGCAATGGTTGCATTTGAGTCTCGTGATGAAGCTATGGCAGCTGTTGTTGATTTAAATGACAGGCCTATAGGTTCCAGAAAAGTAAAACTTGTATTAGGGTAGCTGTTCATCAAGTAGTTGTAGAATAGATATTCATAGTGCTGTGACAAATGCATCTGGATTGGTTTTTATAGTATTTCCAGGATAAAACCTGTGGATTGTTTAAATTGTTAAACAGATTGGGTTTGGTAAGACAGAGCACTGGGTTAGCCATTACGTGAGAAACTGCAAGGAGAGAGGTGTGGTGGATTTTCCTCGTACAAGTATGTAGAGAAGCTGGACAGATTCTTATTCATCATAAAAGTTTGGTAAACTCTTCTGGACACAGTGCTTATTGAGAAACTGAGATTGGTTTGACATAGTTTTGGATAAGGGAAATAGATGAAGTCAGTGAAGCTCTTCAGTGGTGTTCTTGTAAGCCATTGTAAAATAGCTATTTTTAGATTTGGTTAAACGCTGGCTGAATTCGCTTTGTTCACAGGTCAAAGCTTTGTTTAAAGTCCTGATTTTATTCTGCAACTGAATGAATTCTCAGTGTACACAGATCAATTGTTTTGTGTATGTATCTTTATTTTTTCCAAAATTCTCACTGTATGAACAGTTGAATTATGCCCTTTGCTGATGTGTTTACCAAACTAATTCCTATGAGTATGAACAGAATCATTCTGTAAAATTCAAGCTGTTCTTTGTGGTATAACCTTTAGTTATTTATATATTGCAATTATAACTGTGCAGAATAAGACTTTTGCCACAAGTATAGCTAACCTCAAACATAAATCATAATAGTTTTATAGTACATTCAAAATGTTTTCAGTTGAAAATAATCATTATTGTTTAAGTAGCTTGATTTGTTAGGGTTACACAAATCAGTTGGGAAAGGATCTTTGACACTAGTTGGATATTGGTGTTTCTCATGTCTCTTGAACTCCTCACGTAGAGTTTCTGCTAAGAGAACCAAAGTGGTGATTATTAGTAGAAGACTGGAGTCCAGATAAAGTTTTAAATTAGCTTATAATGAAAGAAACTTGTATCTTCAGCAACTCTGTTGTGAATTACTGCTATGGGTGAATTCAGAGATAAAATTTATTTTTCTCCAAAACTTGAAAATACTGAGTTTACTATATATTTTTGCAATAAAGTTGTGCTGTTGTATTCAGTCTGTAAAGAGTTGCCATTTTCTTTGTTGTGCAGTGAAACCTTCCATGAAAAAAATAGAGAAATGGAAAGGAAGTAATTACGCAAGTGAAAAGTAGAAATTTTTTGGTCCATCCTTGCTTGGGTTATGATAAATTTTAAGACTTGGGCATTGCCTGAAAAAAATCCTGCTATTCCCTGCAAATCATTGTACTTAAACATAGTAAACTTCAAACTGTGTTTGGTTTTTTTTTACAAAGAAGAACAGTGCCTTTTGGTGTTGCATACCATGGAACACTGAAGTGTATGGGCAGGCAAAATTGAGAGGTGCAAGTGGCAACAGTTTTATTCATGTGGTGTGTAGGAGAGATTTGCAAACCTGTGCAGCGCTGCGTCCTGAGAGGATTTCACAGTACAGGAATCCATGGAGGAAGGATTGTATAAAGGTGTACTTCAATAAAGAGGCGGTTGCATTACACAGATGCTTCTGTAATTCATTAGCATAATTTTGTTTTGACAGATTACTAGGTGGTCCCAACTTTGGAAAAGTAATGTGATTTGTATATACTGTTTAAAATTGAGCCTCCTGTTAATAAAACTGTCTGTCTCTCAAGCTTCATGTTATGCATTTCAACAGTCTTTGGGAGTAATGTTTCAACAGCAGATCTGTTTCTTTTTTTTTCCTGACAGTCTGAAAGTACTCTTCCTGATGTCAGAAAGATGTGTGATTAGGAGTCAAGTCAGTTTACTTTAAAATTTTGCTCTTTGTTTTTAAGCAACTTTTATTAAAGTTTCATACTATATTGGAGTTTTTTGGGTGCTTGTTTCTTCATGTTTCACATTAGAATAAAATTACTGAAAAGGAAAACTGGCTTCATTGTTCACAGAATTGTTTTAAAATATTAGTGTGTGTTGACTCACCAAAACTGGTGATAACTGCTTTTTCAAGTTCAAATGCATCACAACAATGCTTTCCTTGTTGTGAAATGTAATTAAATTACAGGTGCTGGAATTAGATACCCAGTTCTGTGTTACTGTCTTTTGATTTCACATCGTAATCCTCTTGGTATATGGATCCAAGGCTTCTAGTGTTTGGGTTAGACGCAGCATATGCTATGAAACGTGCTTGTGTGCCTGTTCCTTTGGAATTGCTAAAAGTGCAGGTTTGTTTTGGAAAGCCTTTTTCTGATTCTTGATTTTTCTGTATGGTCTAAAGATATTTCAATGCTTATCTGAAGAAAAGTGCAAACCAGAAAGCCATGGGTGTTGGGAACGTTGACTTGGATGGAATGTTTGAATGGAGGATTTGGGGTGGGATAGGGGCTCTTCATTTTGCCAAGCAGTTGATGCTCCTTATCTTTTAGCATGAATTAGTTTTAAATAGCCCTTCTTCCTTAAGAGTAAGCTCTTGGAAAAAAAAATACGAAGTCATAGCATGCTTAGGTGTTCTGTATGTACGAGAAACAGTACATCAACTCAGTTACAGTTGATCCTTTAAAACATGCACAGAGAAAAGTTCATTATCAAGGGTCAATGCAAACTGTTTAACAATGTAGTTTCATGTTAAAAGTAGTCTTAAACTGCTTGTTACACTAAATTATGAGCGATACCCTTATACTATATGTCTAGAATTCATAAAATTGCTTACTTAGCACTTGTCTATATTAATGAACAGCCTTAAAAATAAGCGGTAGGACCTCTGAGGTCCCATCTCCAATGTGGAAGATATGAAACTATTGTTGGTTATACACCCCAAGCTGATTGCTAGCAAAAGGTAGTAATATACAGAATCAGCTGATGGATGCTGCTCAAGTCCCTAGTTGTTTTGAACTTGATGCCTTGAGGGTCAGGAAGTTACATCCTTAGCTTCATTGGAACAATGCAGTCAGTGACACTGCTGTCCCAATTTGTCCAAATAATGTCAAGAAGGTACTTGTGTTTATATAACTGGCTAAGTTGGTGTTTTTAGCAATTCCTTATGAGTATCTCAGTGCTACTGCTGAAAAAAAAAAGTGGTAAAATGTTACATTCACAACATGATTTAATATATGGGGTTTTTTCCCATTTTAAATAGAAATGAATGCAATTAGTCAATGATAAAATTGTGACTTACATGAAAGAACTTCAGTAGTTGGGTGAAAGTGTGACTTAGTATTACCAAATTTCAAGCAGTTACCCATAAATGTCAGTCAGATTTTGTTGGCATTCTGTAATATTAGCATTAAAACCGGTTCTTTACCAATGAATATTGTTACTATGGTCTAAATGTAGATTTATGAGAGGTTTGAGGCTTTGTAGGTTTAAAGAAACCTGAAGGATGCTTTATTTTAAGTAGCATTTCTTTCATAGCATGTAGTATTTTCCTTGAGTGTCTATGCTCTAAATTTGCGTTGAGTGGAGAGAAAGATTGATGCAAAAATGAAGACTGTAGTTGTGTACCAGATGACATTGAAGGTCTGCGTTTTAAAAAATATATGTGCTGCTCAGTTCCACATGGCTCATGCTGTCCCTAAAGTCATTGCCTATACTCTGTGAAATCAGCAGCTTGTTTTGCTGAAAGTATTTGGAGCGCTGAAGACTCTACAAAAGAGTATATTTCCAGTTTCTAGGCTCAGCAGTGGTGCATTAAATGTAAATAATGATTGTGGTTTCTTTATTTTGTTTTCCCCCAGTCTTCTGCTGTGGTGGTTCCAAAGTTGCTGCTTCTTGTATCAAGTGCTGTTGGCCCTCAGTGGCTTGTTCAGCAGCACTGAACTGTGTTGGCCTTCTGATCTGCAAAACTGAAACTACAATGTATTATGGACCATTTAAAACCTCTGGCTGGCTAATGGACCACTGTTTGAGAGCAGTTGGTTTAGGTTCATTATTTAGAAACATGGTTTCGACCCTGAAACAAAGGATTGTAATTCCTATTCAATATGGACTCTCGTGCAAGAGAACAACTAGTTCCTATGTTGGCTAATTGGTTGGAAAGAAGCAATTTTGAAACTGGACGTATTAGGAAACATTTAGTTGGAGTTTAGGGTAATGCACAAAATCAGTTTTATGTCAGTTTGCTGCTTTAGATGTGCATGTCTTTGAAAAGAAGATGAGATGCTAAATTCTGTTGCTGTAAGGTTTTTCATAAAGTCTGCTTTGGCCCGGAGGCAGAGTTGCCAAGTACATTTGGTCATCTTTGCTCTTTTCCATGTTTGCTGATGCGCCTTGCTGCTCTGTGGCTGTATTTTTTTTCATGGCTTTGAGAAAACTGAGCTAGAGTTTGTAGACAGAGGGAGAGGAAAGGAAGCTGTTTAATGCTTCTGCAGGAGGAGTAACCTCAAAGTGTTCTCTTCCTATCTGTTTTTAGCAGTGAAAATGTGATTGCAGTTCAAATATTTGTTTTTTCCAGTCTGGATTTTCCATGGAATGAAAACCTGTTGGTTGTATGCACATTGATTTGTGGCTGTGTACTGAAATCCACCTCTCTTTCCCTATCTCATGATAAGGTAGGTCTAACTATGGCTAGTTTTCTATACAGACGACATTGTTAGTGATTTTCTTGGAGCTTTGTTACAATGTGGAGTATTTGAGTGTTGTTTGTTCAGGGAGTGTTTCCCACCTCCCTGACCTGGATGCTTTTTACTTCTGGCTATAAACACCAAATGGAAAAAAAAAAAGCAGCCGTAAAAGTTCCTTTTTGATAGCTCCAGCTTGAACATGGGTGTCAGATGGTTTGGCTGTCACTCCTTTCACTTGCTGGTATTCACTTCTGTGCAGATTCCTTCGTTATCATTCTGGGTTTGTTTGTGTATTCACAGCATGGCAGCTTCAGAGACGAGTTCTCCCTTTGTTCCTTTACTGCTTCTGCAGAGGCAGATATTATTCCTTTGTGGCTATTTTTCTTGTGTGTTCTTGTGTCTACAGCCTGAAATTCAAATGGTCTTACTAGTTGCCTCCCAAATACATTTAGGTAAGAAACAGGGAATGTGTTTTCTTTTAGCATGAATCTGAGTTCCACAAAATCAGTTTGTAACTCTGTATTTGCTATTCTCATACCAGCTTCGCTATTTTCCTCAACTTCTGAGTTCTTTCACCATCTATCACCAGTGGATTAGACCTGGCTGATAATAGAAGGGCTAGAAAGGACTTTAGGGCCGGGAGTGGAGATTGCCCTTATGGTGCACAGTACCTGGGAGTGTTAATTTCCCTGTAAAGTTTAAAATCAAAAAGTAAGGATATGTAAGGCTTGCACAGGGAGAATAGGAATGAATCCTGCCTAAAACTCTCTGGCATAGCCTGGCCTTTTGAGCTGGTCACTACATCAGGAAGGCTGGTGACTCTTTGAACTCCTTGTGTTGTAGTTTACGGTATTTTTAAACAAGGAATCAGTTGGATTGTATGGCTCTGATTTCTGACAATCTGAAGGAAGGTGGAACTTCCAGCTAGCAATTTCAGAGTTTGGAATAAATTGTTTAATGTCTACTATTTTCCACTGTATGTGAGTATGTGGATGTAGCACTACTCTGTGTGACAGTAGAAAGCTTAGCAATGCTTTCTAGTCACTTAGGCAGATTTGGGGAGGAAAACAGTGATACAGTCAGAACCTAAATTATTTCAAGAATTCCTTTTAGATTATTTTGGTTGAGTGCCTTTTATGATGAAATTCATAGGGTCTCTGTCAGTAAAATTTTACGCCTCTGTGTAGCACCCATTTGTTTAGTGACCTTGCTGTAGTGGCATTTGCCAGAGTATGCTTCTCAGTGAGCTTTTTATGAAACTTCGTTTTCAGCAGTATAACCAAAGCATTGCTACTTGTTTTGATGGGAGGATGGATATGGATTGTGGAAAGCCCTTGCTTGTTTAAACTGGAAGCTCAACTGAAGTGAAAACGGTGGTTGCCAATGCTTTTTCATTATTAGGCAAATGCTTCTAATACAAGGGCAGAATTTATAAATTATGTGTGTTTGAGCAACACTAGTGCAACCAGCTAGAAAAGTGAAGAGGCTTATTAAAGTAACATTAGACACTGGCAATTCACTGACTGAATGTACGGGAAACCCTGTTCCTTAAGGAGGGGAGGCAGAGTTGTTAAATATCACAAATTCATCTGCCTAGGGTTCCCTCACTACATTACAACATTGCCGTAGAGCCAGTTTTCTGTGTTGCAGGTCCAGTCTTATATGAATACGTAAGAGTGTTTTTAATAGCACTTAGAGCTCTCTTCAAATACGGACTTGGGTGCTTTTGGGAGGTAGGTGTGCAGTGAGGTGGTGGTATAGTTGTCTCCCAGTAACTGCTATGCCAGTGGCAGAATGTTTTCATCCTCACTTTAAGGGAACTTCAACTTTATCATCAGAGATGGGGCATTAGGGGGGAAGTTGAAAGGCTGAGGCCAAACTGTCATGCTTTAGCTACAGTGAAAACCAAATGCTGCCCTAATCTAATGAAGAATGTACATGGGTTCAGAAACTTCAGCACTGAGTTTGTGTGAAAAGGGGCACAATAAACCAGTGACTAAATACCTACATTCTTAAACTGATCTGAAATGTAAATTCAGCTGTTATGATAGAATGTATGAGATGGGTAATTGATTTAAAAGTTGCTGTTAAACAATTAAACCTGAGCTCTGCAGAATATTGTTTTCTTAGATGTAAATCAGAATAGTTTTTGATGGTAAGTATTTTTAAAGTTATTTTTAAAGAGAGCTGTCGTTATCACTTAAGTTAGTGTATTTTAACTGGATGCATCTCTTAAAAAAACCTTTGAAGTGTATGTGGAAAATAACATGTACAGCACCATGACCTACTGAACAAATGTCCTGAATTTTTTTGAAGGGCTTTTTTTATCATCTGGACACTTAGCCCTCCCTTTGGATAACTGACACTCTAGTTTTGCTAAGACAATAACCCAAATGTTACTTCTTCCTTGCAGTGCAAGGGCTGTATCATGCTGCTACTTTGAGTAGGCAGTTTTTGGCTACTTTAATGTCTCCAGGAACAGAAGACGTTACAGTCTTTTCCTTCTGTGTGATGGCTTATGTTACTTTTTGTATTAAATTTTGTCAGTACTCAGGTCTGTAAAAACAGCTTCAAGCAGAAACAACAGGAAAGTTTTCTGAAACCTAAAATGCTTAGTTTTAAACTAGTAAGTGAATGTACCATGCATCCTAATTAATCTGCAGGTAATATATCTCTATGAAATACCAGCTACTTTAGTGCAATGACTGGAATGAATATAACCATAGGATCACTTAATTTTGTTATTATGAAAGGTGAGAGGAATCCCAGTAACTGTTCTGTGCCAGCCATGGTGTGGTGATGTAGTGTAACTTCTCTGTCTTGTTTAGGTTTGAAGAAGTAGTTTAGGTAGGAAGAACATGTTTTTTGAATTTTTTTTGGCAGCTCACAGATACTGTTTTAATCTTTTCGTGCTTTCCACATCTGCCTGCTACTGCATTAGGTTCACATTAAAGCTCTGAATCTCTGATGGACAAATGACTGTGGTGCTGAGTCAGTCTGATGTTTGTCCTGGCTGCTGCCTGGTTGAGACAGGTAGTGCTCTGCAGTTTGTTTGCAGGTTCTACCTAATGGTAGTAACTCCAGGTCTCTCTTCTTAGGGTGAGATGATGCTGTTAAATTTACTCTAGATTTTTCACCAGAGAGGTTTTTGCTTGGAGAATTCCATCTGCCTCAGTTCAGTCATGTTTCTTAAAAGTTTATTGAAACTATTTGTTTCACTTTGAGAAAAGGAGGGTCCCTGGTGGGAGTTGTAGGGGTTTTCAAGTGCTTGGCTTGCAGAGACATGTTTTCCTCAAGGGTGTGGAACACCTTTTTAGCAAATTCAAACCTAATGACAACAGACTTTTTCGGGGTATCGACTGGAAACTATTACAGTGCGTATACTGTGGATAGCAGATATGGAAGAGCATTTGAGGAAATAGCTGTCTACCTGCATTTGTGTAATCTCTTCGCCCTTAATGCAGGAAGATTGTGTGATCATTTTGGCCCACTTGTCTCTGACAGAAATGGAGTGGCTTGAACCCACTGCTGTAATAGGTTTGTGCTTTTATGAAGGCGCAGTGGCAAGAGAAGTTGGATTTGGAACCAAACAGAAAGGGAACATGAGGTCTGTTTGGTGTTTGTGGCCTTTAAATTGTTCTATTGTTAGTCTGGATGGGCAAGAGGCAAAACAACTTTTAGAATCCCAGGCCATATCCTTCTCTTTATTCTTCTTCCTTAATGTCATGCTTTTGTGGTGGTGGCATTTTAAGGTTTTTTGTTTTGTTTTGGAGTGTCATTATTTTGAACAGATTAGGATAGAGAAGTTAAGATGTTTATACTATAGGTGGTAATAACTAGTGACAGAAGAGTAGTATCACAGTGAACCTCTGTTAAAAGGAAGCATACACTCATAAGCAGAAAGAACTGACAAGGGTGTTGGCAATTAGGCTGAACTTGCTACGAATAAGTCAAAGAAATCAATTTCCTGGGAGTACTGCAGAACGAATATTAAGGTTTGGGATTTTTTCCGGATCATATTTTGTGAGGTAGATTCAATATTAAAGTCCATAAAGAAGAAAACCGGACTTTCATAATATGAAGGGGTAACATGGTTCTTAAAATGTGAGAAACTGAAAGGTCACTTCTGCTTTATGTCCTTACTAATTTTTTAGGCAAGAGTTGCCACTATGCCATAATAACTGCAGGGTGGCTGAGGGTAGTGTAAAGATTTCCTCTTCAGTATTTGAGTCTTTTCTGGTGATGATTCAACAAGTGCAATAAAAAGAAGGTATAACAAGCTTTTCATTGAATAAGTGGCTGTTGGTACAATGTAGCCACCAAATTCTTCATGCGAATTTGATAAAGTAGCAAAGATCAGTAAAATGTATTGTTGGCATATTTGCATTTAAGGTCTTACTTTCAGCTCATTCTGTTCCTGCAGTACAGTCTAATCTAGATAGATGGACTTAGTTTCTACCTTGAAGTCACCATGCCTAGTTTTGGAAAAATGGGTAAAATTATACCAGTGTAGTATAACTTCAGGATAGTACTATACTTTAGATTTCCAGAGTTTGGGAAGAGTAGAGGTTGTGAATGGGAAAGCAGAATGAATGCTGGAATCACTTAAGATATCATTGGTGCATGTAAGTAAGATGTGGTGTGTGAAGGTTCTTGCTGGTGAAAACTGCACTGTAGTTGAAGAACCAAAGAAGAGGAATGTAGTGTAGTCTTGATGAGGAATATGTTGTAGTCTTTAAACTCAGCTCAAGGAGTTTGGATGGAAAAATGGAAGACTGAGTGATAGCTGATTTACCTGAGAAATGGGACAGAATGTTTAGGCCTGAAGTAGAAATAGCTGGAGTATAAGGGAAAAAACAAGACCTTAGTGGAGAAAGGCAGAGATGATTTGCAATGTAAAATACATGTTTGGTTTGTTACAAAGGTCCGTGTGGTTGAGATGTTAAATATGTTTTTCAGTTAAGTTGTTCTTCAGGTTTCAGAAATAAATACTTGAGAATCATGGTGAGGGGAAAGAAAAAGCAGCTGAATAAAAATGAAAAGAATGAGAAAAAAAAATCATACTTGGTGGGATGAGTCAGTGAACACTTTTAGGATTGCAATTACTGTTGTAGCATAAGTCCAGTGACTGACTCCAAAGCCCCAGCCTTTGTTAATCTAGTTTTTCAGGGAAATGGGTTTTGATACTCTTCTATTAAATACCATGAAAAACTTTGAAGTATGTTTTCTTTGCATGATGAGTTTGGTTTAGCAATAGGTTTGCTTAAGTCCAGGTGTTGATTTAAAACTTCTTGTAATTTGATATGTTCCAAACTAATATTTGAAATAGTTTCAGTTTTGACCTATCAGTTTCTTATTTCTCAGAAAAGTGGAGAATATATCTATAGTGAATGAGCATGCATGAGCATTTCTTTGAGCTTGTTGGTCATGATAAAGGGCTATATTGGTGATGTACAACCTAAGAGTCAATACTGTACAGGTGGAAGGGCGAATTTGTAGAAGGTGCTTTTTCCCCAGAGTTGGGACTTGGCTCTTGGGTGGGGGGGAGCTGCAGTAAAGAAGATGAACTGATTAGCGTTCTTGTTTGTATTTTTTACTGGAAATTACCAAAACTACCATCCCATTTATGATTGTTGTGCTTTGTTTCAGTTTTGTTTGTTTGTTTGTTTGTTTGTTGGTGTTTTGGTTTTGGTTTTGGGGTTGTTTGTTTGGGGGGTTTTTTTGGGGGGGGGGTTGGTTTGTTTTTAGAATTTTTAAAAATTGTTCTAAGCTTGTTATTTTTGTTGTTATAAATGGGAGCTTTGCCTCCTCAGTCAGTTTCCAGGAGCTTCTTGGGAGGTTGGGTTGTTGGACACACCACCACTACCACCACCCCCTCCCTTTTTGTGAGGATACTGGAGCTTCAGGGTTCACGGGGAGATAACTTAGTGTATAGAGCCAGGTTGTACCTTCCTGTGTGTTCAGCAGGCACATAGATGCAGTGGTCAATAAAGTGTTTGATGAGGCCTGCAGTCCAGTTCTGAGCTCAGGGGCTGGGGGTCTTACAATTGGTCATGGCTCAGAGTTTGAGCATCAGCACAGCCTCTGCTTCACCTTGGAGGAAACATGTCTGTCCTCCCTGGGAGCTCTCATCTCTGGAATTAAGGCTAGGTGGTAAACCATGGGCACTCTTTATCAGGACTGAATCAAGTTGACAGCTGTTTGTTTAGAAAGTTGTTCTTCATAGTATTCACCCATTCTCTTCCTTTTATAACAGTTAGGAGATCCTTTTGTTTCAGGTTATATGTGAAATTTGTAATAGCAGTTAATTAACCCCTTGTATGTATGGTGACAGCTTGGAACACAGTGTGGAGAATAGTGATTTATTCCCTGCCTGTTGCAATGGTGATCTTAATGCACTTGCATCCCCACTGCAAAATGCCAGAAATAATGAAATTAAAGAAAAAATTGCAGCCATTTATATTTTCTGCAGAACATCTAGGGCTGTGGGATGAGGCTCTGTGGCTCATGGAAGAGCTGGAGTGCTGGAAAAGGCATTTCTGGACTAATAATTTGTGGACTATGGTCCTTCTCATTAGACTCCTTTAATCTCAGTTTAAAATAAAATTGCCTTTTAGTGCATGTTGCAAACGTAGCCATATGATTTCTTTTAGACCCTTACGGTGTTTAGGAAAGAAGGATGAGTATATAACTTCTATTCTGATAACACATTCAGAAAGTTATCCTGACCTCAGCACTAGGATCAGCTTCATAGTATCAAAACCCAAAATGTAACAGGCTGCCCCCTCAAAATCGAACTAATAATAAGAGAAAGCATTGCTTCTGCTGGTCTGCTTATTTTGGGATCACAGCAGAAAAAGGAGCTTTGAAGAAAGTTGGGTGATAACTGGGATGTGGGATTAAGCTAAGCAAGGAACAAGGGGGCGGGGACAGGTTTTTGATAAGTGCAAGATTAATGGAGATGCTCTGTTACATATGTTGGGTTAATTGCTTAAGTTGTTGGATAGCAAAAGGCCAAGATTATGAAAATTGCAGTAGAGACAACCTGCTGGCATGATTGTTGACATTTGTGCTGGGTTTATAAGCAGAATGTGAGGCAGGAGTTACGGCCAGTCCAGTACAGAGTAAATTCTTTGGAAATCAGCTGTCCTGGAGCATATGCTTTAAAACCTCAAGTCTGAGTTAAACAAGGTGTTAAATTAATGTGTAAAATTTGGTGTACACTGAAATAAAGCTGGTTGGGTATTTTGTATAGTGTTTAATGAGAATTTATCAGTGTGATTAAATATAAAAAACCTGCAGGTTTTCTTGGAGTGAATCCTTGCTTATATTTCATTTTTTTGCGGAGCAGCAAAACCAGGCTGACCCACAAGGCTGTATTCAGTGCTACTGTTTTCTCTCAAGAAGGTACCACCTCCTGGCACTGCTAAAAATACTGCTGATGGTGTTTGATGCGATGAAGTTACTAGATTTTTCTTGTCCTCTGGGTCACTGGGTTCTGTGAGCTGCCATGCTGGGGTGATCACAGTGCCCCTCTTGCCCAGTGGTGTCTTCACTTCATCCTCCCAGCCTGAAGAGGAGCCTCTGGCCTTCAGGCCTACTGAGGGATGGAAGGGTATAAAACAAACTATGAAATTCAATAATTCCCACCTTAGAGTGTCCAGCACTTGATCCTTAGTTGACTGAATAGTGGCACTCATACAGGAGGGATAAGTAAAGAAGAGTTTATTTATGCTTTGGGCACCCATTTTGGGGAAATGCAACACCTTCCAAAGCTCTGGACTGGGACAGTTAAAGCCTTCAATCTTGGTTTGGAGTTTTCTTCAACCATAAGTGTACAGTGCTTCCATCTCTTACAATTGACTTGTTTTTAAGCTTTGGTTAAGCTCAGTCACTAGAGCAATAATAAATTTGATATTACAGACTTGTCAATGTGTTGATCTTCTTTATGTTGGAAAGTGTTTTCTCTGTGGAAGGAAGTTGCTTTTTCTGCAGAAATGTGAAAAAGTTTGGAAGTTCTGAAATGTTTATACGAAACTCCAGAAAGTAGCAGGTTGTTGCTTATTCTTCTGAGTGTGTAGCATAGATGTGCTATGTGATTTTCCTAGAAAACAGCTTTTTATTTTGCATCTTGGTTTGTTTAGTTCCAGCTTCTTTACTGCTGTGCTTCATTTCAGTGTAGAAGAGCTCTGTTGAAAAGCTGAGATTTATCTTTTCATAGGTACTGTACAGCTATTGGAGTTTATGATCATCTTTACAGGGAAAAGCTGATATGCATAGTAAAAATTATTTTGAATTTTTAAACTGGACCTCAGTTTTGTCTTCAGCACTTCTTAAAGTGTACCTAGTATGAAGCCATTCTGTGTTTTATTCAAACAAGTGGGAATGACATCCGGTTGGGCAGTGAAAGACTTTGCTGCAGTATGTGCTTGGGATCTTGCAGATTTCTATGGATAGTATTTTGCTCTAGTGTTGGTAGGGATAACATGAGTGATGCATTTTTTTTTTCTTCAAAATGTGTTGTTATATCATGTGCAATTCTAAATAAGAGCAAAAGATAGAGGTGCCTGATGGATCTGAAGCTGTATGTTGGAAACTCTTCCTTTGAGAGAATGTACAGAATTTGGCTCAAGATGAAATTTCACAGATGATGCCTCTCATCAGTAAGATCCCCAGGCTGTGGGTGCAATGGATCAGATGTTTATGGCTATTGCCCATATAATCATTGATCATGGGGGTGTAGAACAACCTAAGCTGTATTTTACAAGCCATTTCAAGCAACAGTACTTATCCGGTGGCTTGCTTATGTTGCCTTTTTGTTTGAAACCACTATAATGGGATGTACCCAGTAGCTCTGTATTCTGTATTTTAAAGTGTGTTTGAATTTATTACTGCTTTTTTGAGTTCATTTTCACTTGGTAATCTCAATTTCTGTTGCTAGATTAGTTTTGAGATTTCCATACTGTGCTGTACTTTAATGTACTATTAACAGTTGGAGGTTGTTAAACTGTCATTGTTGCAAGCTCATCAGGATAAATGTATAATAAATTCTTTATAAATGAAATGTGATAACATTGTGGAAAGTAGTTTGCTTTAGCTGCTGGTTTTGCTTTGGAAATATCTACTGTCTTCTGTAAACCAGAAAGTTCAAACAGTAGATATCAATATTATTAATGGTGGTTGGGGGGAGGAATAGGAAAACAGTGCATTTTAAAATTTCTGAAGCTGTTGGAAAAATTTGTTGCAACAAATATAAATAATTCTGTCATTATACATTCTGTCATTATACATACAAGTCTAAAAACTAAGTTTATTTTGTGTGTATGAATGGATACAAATAAGTATGATCTATGAAAACTCAGTGAAACAACATGAAATGTGGTTTTGAAGTGCTGATTCCAGTCTGCAAGCTGAATACAATTGTTGTTCTTGAATGCATGCTGAGGAAAAAAAAGGAAGGCTGTTAATAAAAATAATAAAACCCCGAGTTTTTTCGGTGTAATTGCAGCAAACTGTATGCTTAGCCTGAGATCAGAGCCTTCGTGTGCTGTTTGAGTTTAGTAACCACTACAAGATTGTTCTCTGATCATGTGTCTATTGCACAGCACTGGTAAGTGGTGAAGTGTTACTGCTCCGACAGTGTGAGCATTGGGTGATGCTGTAGTGCCTGCCCCTTGCAGTGAGCTGGCATGTGCCAGCTGGGCAGGTTGGAGTAATGAAATGCCAAGATGATGTTGCAGCATTGTGTGGGAAGTGCAAATCGGAGAAAGCATCACAGGCTCCTGCTGGAAAAGGAACAGGGTGGGGGGTTGTGTTAGGTGTGGCATGGTTCTAAGTCCAAGCACTAATTGCTGGTATTTTGAAAACTTTTGGAATTGTCACTTCTCTCAGAGGAAAGGAACTGGGACTCTTTGGAGAGAAGTGGAGATGAAAGTCAGCTGATGTATTTCACATAAACTATTCACTTTTTTATAGAAAGAGAGATGCAATCACTACAGTTTACTATGAAAGTATATTCCAGAAATCTTACTTTATGGAGGAAAAGAAAAAATTTGAGCCAATATTATCGTAATGAAAACCTGTTAAAAAATCAAGTTGAAGCTAGTTTTTCTAATTGGTGAGGAGCTTCACTTTTTTCTTCCCATTCAGGTTTTTTTTTTTTTTTTTAATGTGTGTGTGTTTAGGGATGAAAATATGTTAAACTTTTGATCTTTCTAAGCTTTTCAAATGCAGGCAGATTTCCAGAGATTTGTGCTGCTCAAATAACTGCCTGAGCAAGGTAACTGGGCAAAGTTGCTTACCTGAGGGCGAAGCAGGTCTTCAGGCTTGGCTAAAATGGATGCTGTGTCTTAGCAGACCAGCTACTTGTTGCTCTTGCTGCTGGGATGTCTATGAACAGGATTTTCTTCTGCTGCTGTTGGAGGAATGGACTGATACTGGAGAAAACCATATAGTGTTTGGGTAGCCATGAAGTAAAAAGGTTATATGGGGTCTTTGAGGAATCCATAGGCAGTAATCTATAAATAATTGCTGGCTGAGGTTCAAACTGGTGTTTTCAGGATTTTTTTTTTTTTAATCTCAATCTGTTAATGAGCTCTCCTCTTCTTTTCATAAGGATTCAGTCTGTAGTTGTTAAACCTGCTTTCTTGTTGTCCCACAAGTTGGTGAGGAAGAGCGTACAGCCAGTTAGGACAGTTCTTGCTCAGCCACTCAAACAGCCAGCCTGCTTGTGCTCTGTTGTGTCTTGGTGGTTATGTGCATCAGTGAGTGCTCTGTGATCTCCTGACAGAGCAAGACGATATAGTGGGAAAGGATCCCTTGTAGTTTGTAATGTCTCCAGTGGTCCACAAGAATATCTGTGCTCTATTTCAATGGAAATTCTATGCCATTACTAAATTTAAAACAATCAGGTGAGACGGCCTTCTGGGTACTAGGGTACTGGAAGTCAAATCTTTGAAACAGAGGAGTATTTTCATAATTTCATTGCTGCTGATGTGGAGAAGAGACTCAGGTAGCAGATAAGAGGTGATTGGGTTTGAGGACTTGCGTCCCTTCACCTCCTGGCTTCATTGTGTGGTTTAGCAGTTGCTATCTCAAATTCTTCCCTTTTGGTGCCTTTGTAACATGGAATAAGTATGTATGGGCTTGTTCTGCGTGTAGCTTAAAATCTGCAGTAATAGTTTCCTCCCAGAAAGAAACCACTGCTGAATGGGGATGCTAAAGCTTATGGGGAGCTGTTTCTTTGAGGTTAACTTTACTCCTGATGCTTTGAGCTCTAGTAGGATGGAAAGGTGCTTCCTGTTAGTACAGAACTGTTGCAGCAGAGAAAAACAGGCAAAATGTTGGCAAAGGCAAAGGAGCCCGGACTGGATGTCCTAATCTTGTTGTCAGATAGTGGGTGTCAAACAAATTTTTGCTGTTGTCTGCACAGATGTGAGTCTATGTGAGATGAAAGCTGGCCTGATGGAATGATATATGTAGGTAAAGAAAAAACTTGATACGTGTGACTTGCGATTTTAGGAGAAGTTTATTTATTAAAGTCAGTGGTTTCTTTGTGAATCTTGGAGTTGAAGGCAACTGAGTAGAGAATGGGTAGCTCCTGCCAGTAGTTTGAACAGCTGAACACCAGACTACTTCAAGGTTTTTTTTTTTTAAATATGCTGGTGTTAATCCAAGTGATTATGATGACCTTAGTTGAAAGCTGCGCTATGATTGTCTTGCCTAAAGCTTTGCTAATTTTTACTGGGTGTTGGTTTTGTCCTGCCATCACTGGACCAGCTGAGTGCCATGCACTGGCGTATTAAGTGATTTAGTTAATATTTGTCCAGGGTAGATTGCCAGCTGCAATGTCCAAGGGATTAAATGTTGTACAATAAAAGCTCATCTCTTTGAGTTAAATATTTGCATCCTGCAAGTGTGAGGAAGCCATGGGGTACTTGGGTACTTAAAAAACAAAGCAAGTATTTCCTTATCTTTCCAGACTCAGAAGAAGCTTATCTGAAACATTCTCATTTAAAGCTCTAGTCCTCAAACTGTTCCAGTCTCTGTAATATTTTGATGCTTGAAGGCTTACCTTCTATTTCAATTTTGAGACTTATGGCTGTTCCTCAAACAGAAGCCTCTGCAGTTTAATGTGTAATAAAATTTGGTTATCCCGTTTGCGGGATGATGTTATGTGTTTTGGAAGTCAGCACAGCAAAGCACGGGGGCTCTGTGGTTCCCGTGGGTCAACAGGGGGGGCTTTGGCAGTGCTTTCACCACGTGGGGCGACTCTTCGGCGCAGTGCGGTGGCTGCGGCGCTGGCGGGACGGAGGTCCCCTATCCCTGTGCGGCGCTGCGAGCGGCCGTCCCAGGCAGGGGACATCAGGCCTGGCCCTTTGTAGAAACCTGAGGCAGGCAGCAGCGCGCACCGAGGCAGAGGGAAGGGCTCCTGCGGGGGGAGCGGGGAGAGCCCGGTAGAAATAGGTGAATTTAAGAACCGAGGGACGGCGGCGGGGCGAGGCGGGCCGCAGTTGGCGCCCAGCTGCGCGGAGGTACCATGCTCCTCCGTACCCGCCTCGCCCGGGGCGGGAGGGGCCGTGGAGCGCCGGTAGCCGCGGCCCCGCCCCGCCCGCGCGTGCCTCCGCTCCGCCGCACCGGGGGCGCGCGGGGTCCTGGCCGGGCCGTCTGACGCTGTGTTCTGCCCGCAGATGGCCGCATGCGTGTCCCGGGTGGAGCTGTCCGTGTCCTGCCGGAGCCTCCTCGACAGAGACCTGGGCTCCAACTCGGACCCCCTCTGCCTCCTGCGGCAGGGCGCGGGCGGTGGCCGGTGGGCTGAGGTAAGAGCGGCCGGTGGCCGTGCGCTGCCGGTGGGTGTAAACATGCCGACTCTCCCCCTTTCCATCCCATAGATTTTCCTGGCAGGTGCATGACATACTTAATTCAGATTTACGATGGGTGAGCAGTCCCATTGCCCACGCTCAAACATTAGTAGTTTCTTTAACTGCAGACTCGTTTGCTCAGAGTTGGATCAGGAGGCTCAGACCTGTAATGGTATGACTTGCCCTAAAGCACACACTCCAGAATACATCCTTTCCCCCTAATTTTCAGAATTTTCTCATACAATAATGTTTTTCAATGCTATTTCCTTTCTTGGTGAGCCATTGGTCACCTGGTGCAGGTAAAAAGCTGTATAGGAGAATATGAGCTTCTTATTGTCAACAGCTTTGCTCCTGTCTTTATGCAGCTAGATTGCATGGAAAGATCAAGAACTGCCAAGACCCTGAATTCTGCAAGAAACTGGTTGTGGACTACTACTTTGAGAAAGTGCAGAAGCTGAAATTCAGCATGTATGATATTGATAACAGGTCCTTTGATTTAAACGATGATGACTACCTGGGAGGGATTGAGTGCACACTGGGACAGGTATGTGTAGACGTGTTAAGAGATGTACAAAATAGCAGTGAGACTTTGTTATGAAAAAGGAAGTGAAAGTCTGCTTTGTCAAAGGCTTCAACATATTCAAATTTGAAAACACTGTTAAACATGTTTATGATACCGTTGAACATCGTTAGAAAAATCTTTATGTCATTATGATCACAAAGCAAAGGTTAGAAATACACACATTTTGTAATTAATTGCTTAGCTTAGCAGGCACTTTTAGCATTAAAGGCAGCCTGGGAGTAAGGAAGCATAGTGCTTGGAAGCCTTTCATGGAGTTTCCTTTGCACAAAGTGACCATCAGGTGGTAAATCGGGGGAAATAGCGCTACTTGAGATTCATTCATTTCCTGAGAAGGGATTTGTATACCTAGGTAGGAGAAGAAACATGGGATTCATATTAATAAAGACTCAATAAATTAAATTGTATTTTAAGTTTTAGTAGCTTTTGGGCTGCTTGTGATGACAATGCCTCTTGTATCTAAGAGGTAGCAAAAATAGGAAGCTAAAGTTAAGTGTGGACACATGTTTGTGGGCACTGTTTCCTGGATAGTGAGAGAAGAGGATTTTAAGACTGTTCGGGAGCAGAAACTGATGGCTGTCACTGTTGGAAAAAAAAAAAATTTTAGAACTTTTATGAGAGTTCGAAAACTTTGCACCTGAAGAGTAATTTTTTCCTCTTTGTCTAACATTTTTATTATCTGTCTTCTAACCTTAGGTTGTCCTCAGCTCAGTGTTCACTGGACTGCTGGAATTGAAGCAGGGAAAGCCAGCAGAAGAGGGCTATATTATGGTAATTAGGTTTTTGTTAGAAAACTCTCAATATGTTGTCTGGGATAAAGTGGCTTTTCTGGTTTCCTGTCAGTATATCTTCAAATGCTACATGTATACAGGAGAGAGATATTTAAATGAAACTACAGTTTATTTTATGGACAAAATATAAGCAAAACTGTGAATTCTTGTTTACATTTTTTCCCCCCTAAATTTCCATGGCACAGATTTCAGCAGAGGAGATTAAGGATACCAGGGTTGTGTACTTGGAAATTGAAGCCCAAAAAAAGTATTGATTTTTTTAAAAAAATTACATTACATGCTTCTCTAGTAGTTACATTTTGTACCTTTTTGCCAGGAATCTCTGTGTTTGCAGACATTCATCTAAGCCCATAATCCATGTGTGAGCAAAGGCTCGCTGTTTTTTGTGTTATTTACAGTGGAGTAAATTGGAGATACAGTTGCATGTTGAAGTCCACAGTGTCAAACTAGAAACTCAGCTGACAGGTTTAGGTTTTGAGGTATTATTGTGGCTTTGGAACATTCTGTATATGAGTACAAATCAGTTACATAATTGCCTCCAGTGAACTGATATTTCTGCTTTTTTGTTAAAGAAAAAAAAGGTGGGAATTTTGGTGTTCTGCTCAATGCTATTTTAAGCCAAAGACCAATACAGGGATTTAGTGACCTAACTCTCAGTTAGCAAAATTATGTGATTTATAGGGATGTTATAAATGAACCAGCCGATTTAATAAATAAAAGAGAATTTATTAAAATTGACAAAGTAAAAGTTTGAAGAAGCCACAAGCAAAATAGTGCCGAGTCAGGCCATCGGCACTGGGTGAACCCAATTCAGACTCTGTCGTTCCAAATTCCCGTGGCTTACCGTCCTTGCTGCGGTGGAGTCCTGTTTTATACTCTTTTTGGTGGGGGTCTTCTTGTTTTTCTGTTGATTTTTGCTTTTTCAGCATATCTGTACATTCTTATTTTCTTGCTGTGGTCTGCTAAAAGTTTTCCAGAGTTGGGTGATTGATCCATTTCTTTTACCGGAATTCTGCTCTGAGAAAAACATCCTTGAATTTTGCTAGACAGATAAAATCTCTTGGGAAAAACATCTCTGGAGACAGCTTATCTCTGATTTTTTTTAATCTTCCTTTCCTTATCATTCAATGCAAAACTGCTTCGACTTTGGTTTCATAATGCTATAGTTTTTTTTTTTTTTTTTTTTTTTTTTTTTTTAATTTCTTTTGCACAAATTATTTTGCAACATATATTACAGGGACAAAAGTGGTCTGAGGAGGAGGTCTTGGAATTGGAGCTGCTAAATGTTGATTACTTACAGACTGCAGCAGTTTTAAAAAGGAAAATAAAAGTGAGGAAAGAAAATTAATGTATAGTTTGACTTTGTTCTTTGAAGTATTGTCTACTAATTAGTTAATTCTTTACTCATTTTGGTAAAATACAGAGGAGGCTGATTACTTCTGGGTTTCTGTGTGCAGGATTTCTTAGGTAAATCAAATCAATTTCTGGAGTTTTACAAGCAGAGCGATGCTGGAACATGGCAGCTTGTGTACAAATCAGAGATAAAATTTCCACACAATATTTTCCTTGAGTTGATCAGACAGCTTACTCTTGCTAAAAGCGAGAGTCCCACTCCTGGTCAGGCTTTGCACTAGTTTTGCAGAAAAAGTATCCTATGGACAGATATTCTGCTCACTATGGCTGCAGCAAATTGTTTATTTGCTGCCTGGTGACTGGATGGAGATACCTGAGTGGGAAGTCTGACCATGGACAGCAAGAGAGTCTCTCTTCCTTTTCAACGGTGTTGAGCTTTGCTGTAAAATTTAACTTTACTGCAAGAATCAAGCTTTTATTTCTTACAGATCTGTTGCTTGGCCATTGATACGTGCCAGGGTTGAACTGGCTGAGGCTGCTCTTAATTTGCCATGATGAGCCCTCATGTCATTCCTAGTGAGTTGCATGCTGTATTTCTCATGTGACATTATGCTGTCATTTTTTTGAGGTCATCAAGAACAACTTAAATTGATGCTGGAGGAAGTTCAGTGTTCCCTTGCAAACTTTCTGTTTGCAAGGAACTGTGGTGGACATTTTAATAAACCTATCAAGGTACAGCCTTTAGAAATTCTCTTTGTTGTTCCAAGTCATCCATTCTCTGTTGATGCTAACTGTGAGTTATCAGATTGTCTAGTCATATTTAAGTTATTATATTGCCTTTCTAGAATTGTAGTGTGGCAGGTAAGTGATTATATGTCCGTTTTAAAATATTATGAGCTGTCAAATTGAGAAGTCAGGAAATGCAGAAGTGACACAATTTCCAATGATTAGTCATAAGAAAGATTGTAACTTTTTTTTTTCACTATTCTGGTCAGGGTTTCAAGTTGAGCTTTGGTGGTGGTTTTTTGTTTGGTTGGGTGGTTGGTTGTTTTGGATTTTTTTCATTGTGACTTTCTAGCACTGTTTCTAAGTTAACTGAGAGACTTGCAGATGTTGGACGAACTTAATTGCCTTGGGATACTGACACAGGGAGGACTTTGAGGTATCTGTCAGATTTATCCATTCATGAGACTGGAAGCTTTCCCCAACTTTTTCTATCCGTTTCAAGTAGAAATTTAGTTTTGAGTCAGAGTTGCATTCCCCTGTCGTCTTATATATGATAACTAATTCTCTGTGGTCTGGCTTGCGGTGGTATAGCAAAACAACTACATCTTTTAATATGTTTCTACAAAAGAAAATCTGATAGCAGTGTAATACGTTAATTTTTCTTCTAAGCAATGCATTGATAATTTAAAGGCATTTAAATCTATAGATAGTTCTGTGTGAGTATGATTTCTTTTTACTTTCATGACATGTAAATGCTTTACATTTGCAAAATTTTACTGCTTCATTCTCCATCTGAAGAAATCTTATGCTGAAAGCTTGATATGGAAGATTTAGCAAAAAGCATGCATTCTAATGTTGTTCTTTGTGCAGTATGCTAGTTCATAAGAATTACTGAGATTATTAATCTGAAAATTTGTGTTCAGGTGTTGTCTTGGTTTAAAAGACAGGTGTCTGACAAGGAAGGTGGGAACCTTCCTGGGATGGAAAATATAACCCCCTTCCCTCTGAATTATTATAACTTTGAAATTATGGGACTTTCAGGCAAAGATATGGGAGAAGGACTAGCAGTTCTTTACTGGTGTGTTTGTGTGTGTAACAAGACAAACAGCAACCCCTGAAGGCAGCAACAGCAAACAGAGCCAGAGACCCAGTCCCAGCCTTCTCCTGGCTGCAGGCACCTTCCCCTTTGGTGCAGTTCTGGGCGCTCCACACCGTAATGGTGACTCAGGTGGTGGGAGAGAGAGAAAAAGGGTCTTCCTTGTCACGAGAAGCAGCCGGTCCCAGTGGGTGTCTGCCGCTCTGGGTTGCGAGCTGGACTGTAGCAGGAACCTTGGAACAGCAGAGGCAAGCGGATCTCCGGTGGCAGAAAAAATGTAGCAAAGCACTCCAAGCTGTGGCATGAGCTATGGTAGTCCTGGCTGACCCAGAGTGTCGAGTAGCAAAAACCCTGAATCAGCACCAGATGATGGGCAGTGGCAGCCAGGCTTGCACAAGCAACAGCGAGGTGCTCCCTCCAGAGCGGGAGAGGTGGTCCTGGGTTTCCCCTAGGCACCCAAGCAGTTGATGAGGTTCTCTCCCAGTGAGGTCACATGTTGAAAAGGTCCCAATTCAATGGCTGCTCTTATGAACAGAGTGTCAACCATGGTAAGGAGAAGCAGTGAAGGACAAAATTCTGCAGAGGTGAATCCTCTGGGCAGCAGCAGTCCAGCACCAAAACCACAACCATTTGACCTCTGATCCCAAGAGGGAGAGTGGGAGAGAGGGCTGAGCCCAGGCCCTACCTCCAGCTAAGTCTTGGTATCTTTGCACTTTGCAAGAGAAAATCCCCCCCAGCTACCAAGCTCACTCCCCAGCTAAGAGACTGCAGCCAACTACACCTCCTGCCCTCTCCTCCCCATCTTGGCCACATCTTTTGTCTCTCTTAAGTACTGTCATTCTCACCTCTTAGGCAACAAATGGGAGAAAAATTACCTGAGAGAAAGACAAAAAGGAAAAATCCTAATCTCCAACAGCTGTGCTGGGCTTGTTGATAGGTGGCAGTGTAGTAAGTGTGTGAGCTCTTATTGGTGCAGTCTTAGGTCAGAAAAAAGTCACCTTGGTTCAAAAGCCTGCGGAATGCATGTAGAGGAGGTGGCTAAGAGGTTCATATTGTCATTTGTTAGAACTGACATGACATGGTTTATACATGCTGTTTTGTAGAGCTGTATTTGCTATAGCCCAAAAATATTTGTGTTGTTACTTTGTTCTGTTTGTTTTCTAGAAGCTTTCCGTGCTTTGGAGTCCACTTCAGAGTGACCTGCTTCTTCAAAAGGATAGCTTTTTTCATTTAAGACACAATTCTTGGTGCATGGACAAATAATCTGTGAAGTTTCCCAATGCAGCTGTGAAAAAGGATTAAACTGTTCTTGTCCTTAACAGGCTGGGGAAGTTAATCAGGGGAGTCTAGACTGACAGGCAGGAGTTTCACTAGCAACACTAAAGTATATAATATTGCGCTACTGGAATTTGTTCATTAAAACCTCATGTTTTAGGCTTCCAAAAACGTATCTAGGAGCAATTATGTGTGAAATACTAGTAGTTAGTGAAGGGAGAACTTGAACTTTCAGCAGAACAGAAACAGCCATTTTGGTGTATCCCCTAAACAACAACTTTGCCAGCTGTGTATGAGGATTACACACTGAATATGTGTGAACATAAACGTTTTGATAAAATGCTACCTAGTGCTACCTAGTATTATGGTAATTCTTTCTTCATTGTGATGCAGTGATGTTCTCCTTGTTCTGTATTAAGAACAGCTCATATTTGTGACATAGCTAATCTTTGTGACAGCTTTGTGAAAAATAAGAGAAAGCAGCGGCTCACGCACATAGTTACTTAAAGTAGCAAATGTAGCAAATAGAAGTAGGAAAACAGAAATTAGTGGATGTTGGTATTCACAGGTTTCATGGCATAAACACAAAGGCAAAATAATTTTCTGTGGGTTTTGAAAGTTCCTTCTGTAGATGAAAGAGGACAGTTCATTTGCAAAGAAATAACTAATAAATAATTATATGGTGTCCTGCAGTATTGGAGGGTTTTGTCTGCAGCAACACCACTCTATGGGCTGACCGCAGTAAATCTTGGCCAGTCTTAGAAAAAACCCTTGTAAAAATAGGTTTGTTTTAAGCCATACCATGTTGTGAACCAGTAACAAAACTGGTCCTTGGCATGGCTATGAGGGGAGTGGGAGCAGGAAGGAGGGGAGAGGAGGTGTGTGGATGGCAGCTGTTGGATTCTCTGCAGCTCTCCAGGTGTGCTGGCATAAAGCAGACCCTTCACTGGGAATCTGCACCCGAGCTTCTGCACAAGAGAAGGTCTCCCTGGCATGATACAGTTGCTGTTTGGGTTTTGTTTCTGATGTACAAACATTAGAATTGTTGGGAGAAGCTGAGTAAAGTTCAGGCAGGAGGGGTGGGAGTTGTTTCAGGGCAGAGTGTCTAGAAGAGAAGAGCAGAAGTGGTGTGGGAAGGATGGAGAAGGACAAGGCAAAAGTCTCTGTGGTATCTTTTGCCATTAAGATACTGAAGGAGCCAAGATACTTCCCATTTAGGTGACTACATTAGGCCATAATTCACCTGGCTTTTTGTATGGGTTTTCCATTGATACCAGTGGAAGATCCCCAGTAGATCTGAATAGCGCCTTAAAGAATCCAGTGTCGAGTTCAGATATCTAGCCATTGAATTTGAGATCCTTATTGGGGTGTTACCCATGGGTTCATCTTGTCCCATTGTCCTTAGGAGAAAGCTGTAACTGTGGTTTATACTGGAGTAACATCAATATCTTGATTACTAAAGGCAGATCTCAGAAAGAGAGTTCCTGAATCTATGTGGCATGTGAGCTTCAAAGGAGAAGGCAGCTGCTTACAACTATCCCTTAGTTGGCTGCTTCTGTAATTACTTATGTTCTGCACTCCTATGCACTGAACATGTTAGAAATGCTCTTCACTGGTGATTTTGTGGAGAGCTATGGCACCATGTTGCTGTAAGCCACAGTTATTAGTATATTTTTATTTGTAAATGCATTACTCTTTTGCATCTTTTGCATCTTATTTAGTTCTGAAGCCTTCATGGTGATACAAAAATAACTGTTTATTAATAAAGTATTTATAATTTGGTTGGTATAAGATGCAGAAGAGACAAGACTTCCTATTCCATTGAAATTAGAATTTCCTTGTAAATTGATGCTATTGTTGGACAGGAAAAAAAGAGCATAGCTTAGATAACAAGGTTTTAATTGCTTGTTTCCATTACCCCAGTTGCATATCTTGTCCTGAATGACCTCATATTTACACATCTGGGCTGTGGGGAGTTTAATGGTTCTTTTAAATTTTTCTATATTTATTTAATTGCTTACATTTAAACCAGGGAAAGATTTTTTTTTTTAAATTTTCACCATGCATACTTAAATGGGTGAGGAAGTGAACATAGCCCTCTCCTGAGGTACGCTCTGGCTGTGTGTCTTTGCTCCTGGGTTTCAGTTGGTGATGTAGCCACCATCTCCAGTCCTGATGGCATGGGGGAGTTCACCAGCATCGATGCAGACCTGTCAGACAGGAGATGGAACAGTGAACCATGGCCAGTCCCCCAAACACAGGATGCTTGCCTATTGCTTGCTCCCTTCTCCTTTCAGGTGCAGTGTGCAGATCATGACAGTGACAGCTTGCATGACTTGACAGGCACTTCGGGAACAACCCTGGCAAAAATGCAGACAGTTGGTGCTGGCTCTCTGGTAAGCTTCCTCAGATCCTGTTAACTTAATCCAGAATTCAGGCTTTCAAATCTCCTTTCTAACATAGACCTCAGACATGTACTTCTAGTTGTGGCCTCCAAGCATGCATATTTTTCCCTGTGTTTTTGTAATAAGCCAACATTTGGAAGGAATAAAAACTGGTGTGGGAATTATATTTCTTTGTTTTCTTTGGGTTGTTATCATTCCTGTTTCTAAAAAATACCCTTTAGCCTATTATCTCCTGGCCCTGTTGTCTGCTGAGCTACTTTTCCCAGCAGTTCAGCTTGCTTGGCCTCTGCTGAGTCAAGTGAAAATAGAAGTGCTTCTTGGTGCTGTAACAGATGACTCCAGAAGCACAGCTTGTCTCAGATAATGTGTGTGCTGGAGCTGGTCACCCCTCCTTAGCACTCTGGTCACCTTGTCAGCTAACAGAGAGCAGCAGTCCTTCCAAGGGGCCCTTGTCTTGGTCATCCAGTCTAGAGTAAGTTGAGTCACATGTTGGTGGTGCTGGTTTTGGTTTGTTGTCTGCAGTGAAAACCTGACATCTCATTCTCCTGGAGATGTCCCACCTGAACTGAGGCAGATGTGTTTGCACACAGGACATAGCCCAGGACTACTGGCAGTTGCCAGCCAGCTTGATTGGTCATAGTCCAAAAGTGGGTAGAAGGTTCTTGTGGGTTTTTTAGCCCTTGTGAATTCAGAACCAATGTGTTATAAATGAAAAGCCAATTTAATTAATAAAAGGGAATTTATTGAAAAATCACCATAGAAAAGGTCCGAGAAAGTCACAATCAAAAGAAATCAGTTCTGAGCCCGGGGTCGGAGCTGGTGAACTGAGATCCAGCCTCTATCGCACCTCCATTCACAAAGTCCATTTTTGCAGGGTCCGTTTTGATACTGTTTTCTAGTAGAACAGCGAGTTGCTCCATCCTCCTTTGTCTTTCTCTCTTTTCTTGAATATTTATGGAGTTTCCTTTCTCTGCTGTTTGTCCACTGAACAGCTTTTCAGGAGAGGATGGTTGCTTGATTCTAAGGGAACCCAGTATTGGACTAGTGATGATGTTGCCCAGATGCCTATCAGGTGCAGAGGAGACCCATCTCTTTCCAATGCCACCCTCTTTTCATTTGCAAATAGATCTTATCTCTGGCTGCTGACAAAGGCAGCACAGTTCCTGGACACATCTTTCTCAAACATGTATGATTTTATACCACATACCCATAAAAACCTCGAATTATTCCATACCATTTATTACACCATGTAAGCAGGGAGACACTGTCACTGGGAACCTATGGCCTAGGCTTTTTTGGCCTCCCCACCCTGAGATTTTTGCCTCCTCTGCCCAGTGCTGGTGGCAAAAGCATCCTGTTGAGATTGTCAGATAGCGGCCAAAGTAGTTGCAGATCTTTAAAAATTAAATTTCTTAATTCTGTAATATATGTTGCAAAATAATTCATGCAAAAGAAATTAAAAAAAAAAGAGAACCACCAAACTACAGCATTGTGAAACGAAAGATGAAGCAGTTTTGCATTGAATGATAAGGAAAGAGAGACTAAAAAAAAGAGATAAGCTGTCTCCAGAGATGTTTTTCTCATGAGATTTTTTTCTGTCTAGCAAAACTCAAGGATGTTTATTTCAGAGCACAATTCCGTAAAGGAAGGATCAATTATTCAGCTTTGGAAACCTTTTGTTAAGGATATTTTTTCTCAGAACCGAATTCCGGTAAAAGAAGCATCAGTTATTCAGCTTTGGAAACTTTTTGTTAAGGATGTTTTTCTCAGAGCGGAAATCCTGTAAAAAATAACAGATCAATCACCAAACTCTGGAAGTTCTTTAGCAAACCATAGCAAGAAAATAAGAATGATGTACGGATATGCTGAAAAAACAAGAATCACTAGATAAGCAAGAAAACCCCCACCGAAAAGGGTATAAAACAGGACTAGAAAGTAAAAACAGACTAAGAAACATGACTGAACTGAGTGTTTCCCCTTTTCCAGTCACCTGGGATTTTGCCTGACTGCTATGAGTTTTCAAATATCATGGAGAGTGGCTTGGCCACTTCATCAGCCAATTCACTCAGGACTCTGGGATGCATTGGTGGGTCTTATAGACTTAAATACATTCAGATACCTCAGGTGATCATATACCTGATCATTACTTACAGTGGGAGGGACTTTGTTCCTCCAGTCCTCATCCTGCTGTCCGTCCACTCAAGAGGTGTGGAAAGAGATTTTGCCATTGAAGACTGAGTCAAAAAAGCTATTGGGTACCTCTGCCT
The DNA here is from genome assembly GCA_013401135.1 of Cettia cetti. NCBI lineage: Eukaryota > Metazoa > Chordata > Aves > Passeriformes > Sylviidae > Cettia > Cettia cetti. Next base: position 37,774 of record VZUI01044114.1, read on the forward strand.
CCTCATCTGTTGTTACCAGTTTTTCAGCATTCTTGATCAGGGGCTAACACTTTAGACTTTTTTCTGGTTAATGGGCTTGTAGAAGCCCTCCCTTTGGCTCTTTGCTGCATTCTCCCCAACATTTACCTACTTTGCCAGGTTCAGTTCCTGCTCCACCTTGGCCATCTCTACACAACTGAATTTTATACCCTTCCTGGGTGACCCACCTTAGCTTCAACTTCCTATGCATTTGTTTCTTTCCCCTTAGTTTTACCAGCAGTTCCCTACTCAGCTATGCTGGTCTCTTGCCTTCCTTGCCTGATTTTTCTCCTGGGATTGCTAGCTCTTGTGTTCTATGGAAGGTTTCCTTAAAAAGCTCTGTTCTTCTCTATTGTCCCTGAGGGTAGTATTCTAGGGAGATCCCACCATCTCCCTGAAGAGCTGGAAGTCTGCTTTCCTAACCTTCAGGGGCCTAACTGTACTCTTACCTGACCCATATTCCTCAGGACTGCCAATTCCACCAATGCATGATCACTGCAGTGCAGGCTGCCTCTGATCATGATGTTCCCAATTAGCTGCCTTGTGTTGGTGACCAGCAGATCCAGTAATGCATCCTCTCTAGCAGTGCTGTTGATTACTTGGGTCAAGAAGTTATCCTCCATGCATTCCAGGAGTCTCCTGGATTGCCTACAGCTCACTGTGCTACTTTCCCAGCAGATATCAGGACAGTTTAGGACAGTTGATGTCCCCCAGCAGGACAAAGCGTGTGAGTGCAATGCCTCCTGTAGCTGGAGCAGAAAGGCTTCGTCATTCAAAGGCTCCCCTTGATCAGCCAGCTTGCAGTAGACCCCAACTGTGAAGCTCCCTTTGTTGCCTTGTTCTCTGATTTTTACCCACATGACTGTTCTTCAGAGACAGCTTTTCACACTCAATCCACCCCTTGGCATAGAGGGCAACCCCTCCACCTCTCCTTACTCTCCTGTTCCTTCCTCACCACCTTTAGCCATCAATAGCTGTACTCCAGTGATGGGATTCCCATGGGTGTCCCACCAAGTTTCAATAACAGCAAAAAGTTGTAGCTTTCTAGCAGCACCAGTGGCTTCCAGGTCCTCCTGTTTGTTGCCTGTACTCTGTGCATTGGTGTAAAGCACTCAGCTAGGCTGTTGGTTGTATCTCTGTCCTGGAGGAACACTCATAATTCCTTTGAGATATTTTTCTGCTGTTTCCCTTTTAGCTTTTATTACCATAGGAGTCCCTGGCTTGTCTCTGTAAGCGTGCAAATGTGTTCTGGTGATACACACTTGAAAGTCAGCAGGGCATAGATACGCTTCAGCTGGGCTTTGGATTTCACCCCCAATGCTGGCATGCCAGCCTTTGGCTCATGTGTGCCAAGCCCGGTCTTACTGCCTTCCCCCTTCAAACCTAGCTTAAAGCCTTCTCAATCATCCTTGCCAGCTCAAAAGCTAGGATCCTGAGCTTTGTAATGTTAAAGGCACAAAGACTGATGAGAAGAACTGTAGAATGGAGAAGAAATGTGTAAATCCAGTCTCTGTGGCTGTCCAATGTTTTCATCTCTGTGCTTCCTGTATTTTCCTGTTACGCAGCTGCTTATTTGCCCTGCAGGAGTTCACAGCTGTGTGAGTTGTCTTTTGGCTATGCTGTATAGTAATGCTTATAAAATATTGACTGGAGGAATTGTGGGCTCTTGTGGCAGCTTTCCTTCCTTGTGTTGCAGGGATCCAAGGAATACTGGATGCTTACTGCCAGATTCTGCCTTGGATCCAACTCTACGGGCCCACTAACTTCTCTCCTGTTATAAACCACGTGGCAAGGTTTGCAGCATGCTCACTGTGACAAAGATCTGCTGCAGTGAGTGTAAGGCCTTCATTGGGTTGATGTTTCTGTTTCCCATGCTTATGACTGAATAGAATGGAATAGTAAATTGATATTATCTTCCTTCCTTAGAATCCTAAGTTTGGTCTTCTGTTGTCAGCCTACAGAGAGGGCATGTCGATGCTCTCTTGATGCATACTGATATGAACATACACTGGGTAGTCACATTAGTTTCATTGCTTAAGTGATAGTTGTCTCCCAGTTTGCTGGCACTGTACTTACTTTTGCATTGTACAGAGCTGCTGTGTTGACTGTTAGACCAGTGGGACTGAGGCAGCAGTTGTCTCGTTCTAATCTCTCTTACCAAGCTCTCTCACCTGTAGGGCATGCACATAGAATAGAGTTTTGTGCCAAACAAGTTTGCTCTCAAGAATGTTGAAAAAAAGCCTCTTCTTTTCTCTTCTGAGTTTCTTATAACTACCAGAGGGCTTGACTATCTGTCCCACCATAATGACGTGGAGTCTGAGAACTGTTCAATCAGTGTGCTGATTACAGAGCATCTGTGCTTCTCTATGGTCATGAGCTTGTTTGTGTGCTGCTGTGGCCATGGTCACTGTTAACATTTTACTTCATTTCTTTAAACTTCATTAATTTTGTTTAAGGACGAAGGACTTGGATGTCCTGATAGATTTTAGCTGATTTCATTTTGACAGACCAATCAGAAAGAATTTTGACATATACTGTGCTACTTGTTTTATCACCTAGCTGTGTTAGTATTTTTGGTGCTACTTACTTTTGTGTGTATATCACATACATTTCCCATGCTGCAAGGCACTTGGGCTAAGGAGATGCGTTTCTTAGATTTCTGAGGGTACTTTCTAAGCTTCCCAGCACCTTGGGGAAATCTTTCTAATTCTTATAATATGTTAAATATCTCTACTTTTTCTTTCAGACTTAACCCTAACTATTTAAAGGAAGACTCTGTCGGCAATTGGGTACAGCAATTTGTGTTAATTGTGCTTTGGAACTGGAAATTCAGTTTTCTCTCATTTTCATTGTGTTTTCCTCCTTTTTAAGTCTATAAACAGCTGCTATAAAACACCAGTTGCTCGTTTCAGAACCAAGTACTAAACTTCAGCTTCTGGAAAATGATAGAAATTTTAAACACTTTACCACGTTAACGCATTGGTTTGAGGTGCTCTGTTCTTTTTGGAAAAGCTCCTGTATTCTTCCTTTCCTGTTATCTCTAGAACATCTCATGTTATTTATCACTGCTGTGTTTTGAGATTTCTAATACTTCTAATGCTTCTAATTTAAATTATTGATAACAAAAGAACCAAGGCTTTTTGTGTTACACTGCAGGGATATTAAATAACTCTAGCCTTTCTGAATGCCAGTCAGTGAAACAGAACCTATCAGTGAATTTTTTATGCAGCTGTGTTAATTTAGTAGTACCTTTTGTCTCCAGTATTTTTTGCCAATTGATATAACTGTTCTTTATAAATTGAACTTAATCCTTTCTCTTTTTTCTAGTACAGAGAATATTGGAAGTACACAATGGAAATCATTAGGCATAGGAAAAATGCAAATGAACATAAGTTTCTTTAATGTTCTGGTTTTGTCTGAGGCACAGCAACATCTGATTTCTTTCTTAGCATAAGGGGAATGCTCTATCTGTCTTCAGTTATCTGAGCTCTGGTGTTGAAATACCTAACTGGATGCTTTCTCTTATTTTTCAGCAATACTTGATCTTGCTGATCATCACAGATGGAAAGATCACTGATCTAGACCAAACTAGGCAAGCAATTGTTAATGCCTCTAAGCTGCGCATGTCCATTATCGTTGTTGGTGAAGCTGATTTTAAAGCAATGGAGTTCCTTGATGGAGACAGCAGTGTTCTGAAATCTGTGACAGGAGAGCCAGCTGCACGGGACATCATCCAATTTGTGCCTTTCCGACAGTATGTATGTATGTTGTTTTTAAAATCAGAAGCATCCCAGTGCCAGGATGTTTGAATTCTAAAAATGACCATGGTCTTGACAAGGAAGCAGGCTGCATGTTTAGAGGGCATGCCTATGTTGCTGTTCCCAGTGAGAGTTGAGATGTGTTTCTGGCTTCTGTGTTCAAAGCTATGTCTTGCTGTCCTGCAGTTCCTGTGAGCCCTTATTGTATAATTGATTTCGTATGCTATCTCTTGGTTATTGCAGGATTAAAGGGGATGTTCTCTGTCCTGGGATGTGAACATTTAGGTAAAGAACTGAGATCATATTATCAGTCTCTGATGCTGAGGCCTGTGACTGATTGAAGTTGAGATCAGTCTCCCCTGCTGTTGGAAGCAGTCCAGTCACTCACCAGCTCCCCAACTTCCACTATTGGCATTGGCATTCCCGCACTTTGCATGGTCAATTGGGTTGAGTGATTCAAATGAAAACCCAAGATAAGAGACATTGTTAGTGGCTAGGGCAGTTTTTCATTCAAACTAGGGCCATATATATAAAGGCTACTTGAGTCTGAGGTTGAGGTGAGAACAAGCGGTTTTCATCAGCAGTGCTCGCCTGAGACTGACTGGAAGTGCTCCTAAAGCTGTAGCAAGCAATTAATAAAACAGAATGAGTGAGGCAGGTGTTCTGAATTCTCTGAGAGTGTTTCACTAGGCTACCAAATCTGTTTTTTGTGGTATACTCCCCATTCTGTCTTTAGGCTCCCCAGGAAGCACTTTCCCAGATGGCTTGGCTGAAGTTCCCAAGCAGGTAGTGTCATACTGTGAATGGCAGGGGTGGCCCCCCTGAAACTTCCAGAAATCAAGGCGATGTAGATTCAGGCTAGCCCTGGCTACCTGTAGCACTGGGGTGAAGAGGAGCTGCCTGCAGCCATACTCTGCCTTGCGCACTGTGGGTCCTTAGTGCCTTGAGATTGCACCAGTCACACCACTTCTTTCACTTGTTTGCACTTAGTCTTTGATCTTCCCTATTTCTATCAGAAGAAATGTAAATACAGAAAAACCTCCACGTGCTGGAAGTTTTTGTCACAGAAAGATTGACCTTGTTGGTTTTCTACCTTGCAACAGCAACACATTTTGACACATCACACATAGTTGCTTGACACAGCCCATCTGCTCCTTGCTATCAGGGTGGGCCTCTGAACTGAGCTGCTCTAGTGCTGAGCCTGGTGAGAGAAGTATTGCACCCATGTTTGCTGTAATGACACTTACCATGTGTTCCTTGGTAGGTGTCTTCTATCAAGCTGACTTTGAAATGGGGACCCATCTTTTCTGGATGTGACCAAAGACTGTTGGTTGGATGCCTGAGGTAGTTCCTGTTGTGCCTTCATAAAGGGCCAGTATATATTTTTTTTATGTTTCAATGACCATACCTTTCTGTGTTCTTTTAAATCACATTTTTCTATTAGCAAAATTTCTGTGATGAACTCCTGCTTGAAGCCATTGTTATAGTTCAAGAATATTGCACTTTGCTTATTTATGGGGGTTAAATGAGGATTAATCATTAATTAATGGGATTGGGGTAAGATTAATGAGTCACATTAATGTGACTTTAAAAATCAGCAGTTGGAAACACTGAAATGAAGATGTTTTGAGTGAATTCTTTATATCACACAAGTTACAAAATGAAGAAATAACTTATTTGTGCAACTTCAAGGAGGCGCTTCCTTATCTTCAGTAGTGCGAAGTGTGCATTGTATGATCTTGGGAATGTAAAACAGGCACATGATAGCAAAGCACAAATGTTTTGAGGAAGATGGTTCATTTCCAAGTAGTTGATAAAGAAACTTGGGCTTCTCATTGCACTACAAGTGTCATCACTTTCAGTTACATAAATAAATATTCTTTGACTTAAATAATGTGTCTGGACTCTTATTTCCTTCCTGGAGTTTTTCTTTTGTTTTCCAGCAATGTGGATGGTGATGTTTCAGTATCTGAGTGAGCCTAGGTTCAATGAGGTCCAAAAAAAAGAGCAGAGCCAGTTGTCCATCATTGTTAATTTTGTTTCCCTTTAATCACTAAGACTGCTGAATCCTACAGCCCTTTTCCTGCAGCAAGATGAGATGTTCCTTTACTGTGAAGTTACAAAAAAAATTAAGTTCTACCTAATGACAGACAAATTGTTCGGGGTGGACTCTGCCACCAAACTACCATTACGTAGCTTGTGCTTGAAGGGCTATAGGGTCAGGACCACTGCTGAGCCAAGATAAATCTATTCTAGTTTTTTATTCAAACCTGCACTGATCATTATATGTTCTCTCAGGTTAATAAACAGTGGCCAGCTTCCCCTAGAGAAAGCTGGACTGTCTTTCTTGTCACCTAGCCTGCAGTACCCCATTTTCTTGCCCTTCAAGATTTAATCTTGAAGGGAACCAAGCAACCTCTCTTCTTGAGTGGCTTTCTAAACTGAAATGCGTTACAGGTGTGGAAGAGAGGGAGGAAAACTGCCGAGATGTCTCTGAGAAACTGTTCTTGTGGTTGAGAATATCCTTCACTTGTGTTTTCAGCTGCTTACAGCCTATAAACAGCGCTCCCCTTCTCTGTTATGTATATAAGAAACCTAAGGCTGATTTTTTTTTGTATGTGTATTTTGAGGCCCATTTTGCCTCTCCTTTTTAAACCTCTGCCAGCTTCCATGCAAAAGGGAGTGAATCCTCTGTGTCTGCCCTGTAAGGAGTGGAGTCGCTGTTTTGCAGTGAGCTGAGGTATTTCCAGGTATAGGACTCATATATGGTAGAAGATACATTTCCTGTTTTGGGGAGGAAGAGGCCAAGAAGTTGTAGAGAAAGGTGTGCGGAAGTTCTTCCCACTGTGGGAGCAGACCAGAATTTGAAGGTGTAATGGTTTCACATTCGCCAATTTTTACCTTTCCTGGCCAACGCACCAATTATGTGAGGGTTTTGGTGTTTGCTATTTTTAGATATGGCTAGGAGAACTTAAAAAGCAGAACAGGCTTACCTTAAAATTACAAAAGATAGTTTATTCACACACAAAGAAGAAGAAAATAAGAAAAACAAATGAAACTTTCAAAACATTCTTCCCTCCCCCCACAAGTATTCACTTTCCCACACACAACATAAAAAGACAAAACCTGTATTTTCAGTCAGTTTTATCATTTAAAAATAATCTTTCATCAGTTCTTTTAGGAAAGGAGTCTTTCTGAGTCTCATGGAGATACAGTCACACAAGGAACAGTCCTCTGGTGGCTTCCATTCTGCACATCTGCAGCAGCCTGAAAGGAACCTCTGCAAACTGAAATCATACCCATTAGCAGCTTTCCCAACACTGCCTATGGGCCATAATCTGCTTATTGAGGGTACTGTTTAAAGATGCCTCCTCTAGTATAAAAGATTCTTTTCTTCTGTTTCCAAAATCTTCTTGATCTCAAAAAAACCCAAAACAAACCCCAAAAAACCCACCCCCAAACAATCTTTTCCTTAGGAGCAAAAAGCTTCATATCACTTTTAACTAGCACTTCACATCCCCCCAAACAGCATCTATATGTTACAGGAAAAAATAGTCCATTCTCCATAGTTTACTAGAAATATCCAGCCACATTAGGCCACTCCTTTTCCTTTGCCCCAAATAGTCTTTTCACTCTCTCTTTACTGACTTCAGTTTCATTCAATGTCTCTTTATAGTTCAAATCACTTTGTCTGTCTTCACTCTGGGACAGGCCAGTGCCTTGAAAGTTCCATCAGCTGGCAGGAAAGTGTTAAAGAGGTCTGCAGTGGTCAGGTGGTCCCTTGCCCCAGGAGCTGCAAAGATCTTAGAGGGTGGGGAGGCTGATGGATGTAAGGAACAGGCTAAAAAAAAGAGCGAGGCTAATGGATTAAAAGAAAATAGTGAGCCTCTTTATTGGAAAACTTTAACAACAGGGGAGGAGCCCTCAAGCTTGAGGCCTACTAGGCAAGTCAGAGTTCCGGTATTGAGCTGTGAGCTACACAGAGTGCTTCTTTGGCTACAAGTTCTGCTGAAAGACCCAGGTGCTGGGCACCCAGGGATTTTAAAGTCCCTTAAGCTGCCAGTTTGGTGCACTTTCGATCATGTCGACTGCTCTTTTTTCTGGGTGCTGGTTGATCCATATCGTGGTGCATTCCTGACCAATCATTCTAGAATGCTTTGATTCCATTGGCTGGCTCATTGTCCAATCACAGTTCGAATTGCTGTCATCACTCTTTGAGGTAACTTTCTAGAAGATTCTTTCTGTTTAGCTCCCCAAGTCCTCAGCATCCCCCTCCAGCGGTCACCCACACCCATGCAACAGCACATGTAACCCAACAACTTATTGCCCCATAGCTCACTACATCAACCATGTCATCCTAATTGACATGGAGAGACTCTCCATGGAAATTGACAGTGCACAACAACTCACCATGGTAAACCAACAACCCACAAGTTCACCTACGAAAGTCAACCCTATTCATAACACTACCCACGAAAGCCAACTTTATTTATAGCAGTGGATGCCTTCTTTTCCACCCCTTGGTCTCATAGTGTGGCCCACTCAGAGCTGTTTCCTGAGGAAGGGGGGTGGGGGGTGTAGTAAAAGGGCCAAGGAGACCTTCTGCTCTTTTTTCAAAGCCTTTATTTAAAAGGAAGGGCCTAGAGGTAGGGGGCTCGGGGGTGCGTGCCGCCACTGCTGCTCCCAGTGGTCGGGGTCCAAGAGGAGGAATCCACAGGCCTGTTGTCGTCGGCAGGACTGGAGTCTCTATCCTCATGAGATCGCCCAGAGACCTGGTTTCGGCTCAATGGTCTAAGGGAGTCATCTCGCTGGGATGCCTTTTAGGTCATGGTGACTCGTTGTGTCGAAGTTGGCATATTTGTCACCTGGAGTCTCTGCCGGCTCTATGGTGCAGTCCTTTTCTGCATTTCTTAGAATGGCTCATTGTCCAGAGTGATCTTGTCCTTTGGGCGGCAATACGATATTAATATGCACGGGCGCAAGTTCTTCTGAGTAAGGCCCCAAGGCTCGTTCCCAAGGGGATGAGCAGCTGAATGACCCAACCCATTAAGGAAGTAGGTATTACAGGTGAGGGGTGTATAAGGGGAACGAATGAAGCTTATCAGCAGCTCAACTGGGGTTGTAACCAGAATAAAAAAGATAACAGGAATAGTGACGGGTACATCAATCAGGGACTTAGACTGGAATCGAACAAGAACAGGTAAGTACATGGGTAACAGAAACAGGTAAGCATACAATTCAAATTCATCAATTTTATCTATAACAGTCCCCTCTCTTTTAATTTGACCAGGCATTAGCCTGCGTCAATTGGCTAATTCAGGCTCCTCTTGATAGAACCTCCTAAGCTTCTGATATTGTTCATATATCTGCTTAGCTTTACTTTGCTCGGAAGTTTTCATTCTTAGGACCTTAGCTTTTTCTTTCCCCAAGATGATTCCAAAGAATTGGGGATTATACTACTGGATTGTACGATGGAGGTAATTATTTTAATTAAACATGGGATGACACAAGGAAGGAAAATTAGTCCTGCTAAGCCTGCTATGCCTACAAAAGCCAATTTCTTCCACCAACCACTTTTTAGGGACCAGAGGTCGTCCCACCAATCCAAACTTAAAAGGGGTGTCCATTCTTGGGTTCCTACATATGAAATTTTTCTAATCTCTTTGGAGATATTTTTGATTACCTCACTCTTGTCATCTATTTCTAGACAACATTCCGATGTATTAAATTTCCCTCCCTCATCTGTGAGGGGGTAATCCACTGCTAATCGGAGTTGGTATACGACTGTCCTAGTTTGGGACAGTTGGTCACATATATGGTCAAGGGCTAGAGCCGTGTTGTTTGATATTATCTCAATTACTGCCTGTAATCTGATTATTCTGTTTAACATATATACTGGAGTTCTGTATCCCCAGGACCCATCTTGAGCCCATGTGGCTGGCCCATAAACCTTTATGATTTCTTTGGGGGTCCATACCCTTCCCTTCCATTTTTGGGACCCATTGGTGTTTATCGCTTCTCTCTTATCTCTTTTCTCTGGTTTTCCTAGACTATCATAAAACGGTATTCCAAGCCCTGACCCTGCCTCTTTAGGAAGGAGAAAGAAGGCTGGTTTGATTATTCCAATTGTGCAGCTGCCTGACCAGTCTCCTGGTAGGTGTGTGTAGGCAGCATCTCCACAAATCCAAAAGAAATCGTCTGGGGCCTCCCAAAATCCTTCTTCCTCTTTATAAGAGGATTCCCAGTATTTTGATAAGTCTTTAATTTCCCAGAATGGATTAACTCCCTTTCCCACACATTCATGTAAATTGTGTCCCTCATGGTAAATGAATCCCTTCCCTTTGTTTCTCAGTTGGGAGAATACCAGTTGGGTTCTTGGGGGGCCCACTTACTTCCCAAAATTTTTATTATGAGGTATTTTTTACACAGCATTCGCCCTACTGGGGTTCTGTATCTTTTTCCTGTCCTCAAAATGCATTCTTCCCCAATTATTTTAGTCTTTAATTCCCATCTTTCCCTTCTTCGATGTCCAGGTATTTCTTGATACTTCCCAAGTTCTCTTATGCTTAAAATTTCCCAAGGCTTTAAACTTATTCCCTCCCAAGGCCAAATACCCGACATTTTTGTATTCCCACAAACTCAACAGTTGGTTATATTCAACCCTTTGCTAATCTTCTCAACCAAGTCAATAAACAAATTCTTTCCTTTTAAATTTTCCCATTCCATATTTCCCATTTCCATATTCACCTTTTTTTCCTTTATTACATCAGGTTCACTCTTTGATACTGTTTTCTTTTCAAAGCAGAGCCAAGCATCCCTCATAGGGCATTCTCCTAGAAGGCATGCTCTAAAAGGGGCAGTGTTTTTAGCAATCCAGTAAATTTTTCCATTCTCTTGGCGCTCCGCCAGTTGAGATTGATTATAACAAGAAGGATTTAGGTTGGTGTGAACCCTTATCAAGGATTCTGGACTCTCCCCATCATATAGGGGATAATAGCACTTTACACAGGACTCCATTCCTTGGACAGATGCCAAGCACATTATAAAGACCAGGCTTTGTATGATCCCTGAGGCGGCTCCTTCTTGCTTCTGCCCTGTGACTCCCAAGAGTCCAGTAGGAACCATATCTGATCTCCCCTGGTCTTGCCTCTTGGGGTTTGTGCTTCTCTGGAGTCCGTCTCCTTTTGGTCTTTTTCCCCACATTGCTCCAACCTCTGCCTTCCTAGTCCTTCCTGAGACTTGCCCGATAATTGATACTGGCCCTTTGGAAATTGAAATTTTAATTACTAACAGCGGTTGCAATTCGTCTTGGAGGGCAGGGAGAACTTGTAATTAACTAGAAATAGCTAGAGAACATCCAACTATCCAACAACGCTCTACAACAATAATTTTCAACAATCATCTGAAAATACTCTACAACAACAATAATTTCCAACAGCTGTTGTAACTCTGAGTCCAATCTAGGATCTTTAGTTTGTTGGTTTCCTTTTTAGAGTCACTTTCAAACCTCTGGTGCCAGGAACAACTGTCCAACCAGATGATTCTTTCTCTGGGCCTCCCTCTTTATTGGGTGGTGTTACTGGTCCCTTTACCTGGGTTACATGGCTCCACCCTTTTTCTTGGGTTCTCACAGCCGTATGGGTGGTGAGCTGGACCTGGTAGGGCCCTTCAAATTTTGGAGTAAGAGTGGCATTAGTCCTTGATCAGTATCCAGTCTCCGGGGTTAATATGATGGGTGTCCACTTACAAAGGGGGAGCTTGGGGGAGATATCCCTTTTTCCTGAGTTCCTTTAAGGTCTTCACAACTGTTTCTAGGTACCTTTTTGATGCATCTTCTCCCTCAGCATATTGGGCAGTACTGTATGGAGTAATCAGGAAAGGGAGCCCAAACAGCATCTCATAAGGGGACACTCCCAAGTCTGCTCTAGGTTGGGTTCTTATTTGTAGTAAGGCCAATGGAAGACACTTCACCCAATCCAGTTTTGTTTCCAAGACTAATTTGGTTAATGTTGTCTTTATAGTTTTATTAATTCGCTCAACCCGACCGGAGCTTTGGGGGTGCCACGGGGTATGCAGCCTCCACCTTATCCTTAGGGCCTTAGTGGTTTCCTGGAGGATATGTGCTATAAAATGCAGGCCTTGATCAGAGTCGATGTTATTAATCAATCCATACTGGGGGATAATTTGTTCTAGGAGTATCTTTACTATCACCCTGGCGGTCTCATTCCAGGTGGGAAATACCTATGGCCAGTGGGTTAAGTGATCTACAATCACTAATAGGTGTTTGTACCCCTGTACTGGGGGCATCTCAGTAAAATCAATTTGTGCATTCTTAAAGGGCCTCTCAGTCAGTTCCCTCCCACCTGGCATAGGTTTTCTCATTACTTGGTGGTTTACCCTTTGGCAGGTTACACAACCTTGAGTGATGGCCTTTGCTATGTCATAGACTCCAGTGCAAATGTTGTCCCTTAGGAAATGGTCACAATAGGCCCTGTGTGTCCCAGTGTGTTAGCTTGTGTATCTTGTTTAACACCTTGCGTGCCATAGGTTTGTTTAGGAATTTCCTCCCATCTGGAAGGACCCACTCCCCTTGGGAGCCCTGTTCTAGCTCCATTTCCCTGATGAATTTTAGTTCTTGCTCACTAAATATTGGTTTGTTCTCCAGAGCATCCCCGTTGGTGGTCTCTGTAAGTTTGAAAAGGTGTGTGGGTCCTTCTGGGGCTTGGGCTGCCTCCTTTGCCACTAAATCTGCTACTCGATTCCCAACCACCTCGACTGCATTTCCCCTTTGGTGTCCCCTTATGTGGACACCAGCTATCTCCTTAGGTACCATCAGAGCCTCCAGGGTAGATTTTATTACTTCTCGGTGAACTAGATCTTTTCCTTTTGAATTAAAGTACCCCCTCTCTTCCCAAATTTTTCCGAAGATGCGAACGATTCCAAATGCATATCTGGAATTGGTGTAAATTGTCCCACACTTGTCTTTAAGTAACTCCAACCCTCTCTTTAACACATAGACCTCACACAGTTGAGCTGACCATTTGGTTGACAGTTTGCCTTTTTCTAAGATCTCTGTGTTTTTCCCTTCAACTACTACTGCCACTGCATAGCCGGATGTTCTTTCCTTCTACTACCTGCGAGGACCTATCCATGAAAAGAATCTCCCCATATCCCAAAGGGACTTCTCCCAGGTCTTCCCTAACTTTTGTCTGTAGGCTTATTGTATCAATACAGTGATGTTCTAGGTCAGGCCTCGGTTCTCCCGGCAGAAACTGGGCCGGATTTAATAATTTTGTAGTAGTAATTTCTAGATTGTCTGAATTCATTAACATAATCTCATATTTCAATATCTGGGAATCTGAAAGCCACTATGTGCACCATTACTCAATATGCTCTTGACGTCATGTGGGGTATATACCTTAATTTTCCCTTGGAATGTTAATTTCCGGGCCTCTTCGACTAGTAAGGCAGTGGCCGCAATGACTTGCAGGCATGTTGGCCAACCTCGAGCTACAGGGTCTAGAAGCTTAGATAGGTATGCTAGGGGTTTCTTTGAATTTGCCCATTCCTGAGCTAACACACCGTACGCAGTCCCTTCCTCAGTGTTTACAAACAAATAGAACTCCCTATCTAAATCAGGCAGCCCCAGGACTGGTGCAGAAGATAGTTGTTTCTTTAGTACTTCCAGCTGAATTTCATCCTCTTCTATCCACTCTATAGGTTCCGAGCACACCAGCTTTTTGTATAGGAATTTAACATTCTGGGTGTAATTCTCTAGCCACAATTTACAATAACCCAATAGCCCCAATATTTTCCTGACATCTCTTTTTGTTTTTGGGGCCAAAATCGATATAATTCCAGAGATGCGTTCTGGACTTAATTTTTTGCAGCCATTTCCAATTATATGTCCCAGATATGTTACTTGGGATTCAACAAATTGCTGTTTGTTTTTAGAAACCTTTAGGCCAATTCTCCCTAAATAATTTAACAATTCAATGCTGGTTGCTCGAACCAAGTCCTACTCTTCTCCTGATATCAAGATGTCATCCACATATTGTAAGATTTGCACGCTATCTTTCGGGGTGAACGATTCCAACATCTTTTCCAGGGCTTGTCCAAAAAGGTTCGGGAATTCGCAGAATCCCTGAGGCAAACGTGTCTACCTTAATTGCAATTTCCTATTCCCTTCTGGTTGTTCCCATTCAAATGCAAACCAGTCCCTACAATTCTCATCTAAGGGACAAGCCCAGAACGCATCCTTCAGATCTATAGTTGTGAATCACGCGTGCTTATTAGGGACTCTGCTAAGAAGGGTGTACGGGTTCTGCATGGTTGGATGTCTGGCAACTGTTCTTTTGTTTACTTCCCGCAGATCCTGTACTAGCCTGTATTTGTTCTCAGTTTTTCTAACTGCGAGAATTGGAGTGTTGTGCGGAGACATACACTCCTCCAAGATACCTGCCTTCAATAGTGTCTCAACAATAGGCTCCAACCCTTTCCTACTCTCTAAGGATAAGGGGTCTTGTTTCACCCTTATGGGTGGTCCTTCCTGAATGTTAACTTGTATGGGGGTGATGTTTATAAATCCACATTTTCCTTCCTCCGCCCATACTTCCAGGTTGATTTTCCCCAAGTCTACCTCTGTTAATCTGAACATCTTTACCACCATCTTTTTCCATTCTGGGATGATGCCAAGCCCCATTTGAACTTGCAGGTCTCTGCCTAACAAGTTGCTGTCTGCATTTGGCAGATACACTAAATCGACCAGGCATCTTCAACTATTTCCTCGGATTTCCACTTTTTCTATGACCTGGACCGTGAAAGGCCTCCACTCCAATGACTTCACATGTTTTTGCCCCTATGGTCATTCCAGAGGGAATGGTTCTTACACTTTAGCGATCGACCCCAGTATCAACTAAGAACTCAAAATTCTGAAAATGGGGACCCACTCCAAAATTTACTATGGACTCCTTGAGATGACTCATTGGGTCCCCTTGTTATGAACAAATCCTCGGTGAATGAAACACTGAGGGGGGGAGCTGCCCTAGTGTTTCCGTGACCCTGGGAGACAAACTGGGACCTCGATGCTGCAGCTGTGGGTAGCCTGTGGGTAGCTATGGGGGAGGGTGGAATCTGCCCTGTGGAATCTGCCCCGAGGACGGGGCGGGCCAGGATGGGAATTCCCCTGCGACAGGAGCCCGCAGGGCAGGCACTCTGTTGCACAGCAACTGTCCTGTCTGTGTGGGGGTCCACCGCTTTGAAGCCGCTGAGCTTAATCTCTTGCTAATGATTCCTCACCTGTTGCCTGGGGACAACAGCCCTTTTTTTTTCAGAAAGCACCTTCACAACCCGAGGAGGGGGCTGACACCAGAGGTGGGCCTAGGGTAATGAGATGGACTTTTGGCATCTTGGGAGCATATCATTTTCAGAAACAAACACCCCAAGATGAAATTCGTCACAGTGAGAGGGAACCAAATGAATCCCTGACGGAAGAAGAAGGAGATGCATCCCTGAGCTTGATTTGAAGACTCACCATGACCTACAAAGAACAAGCCTGATGTAGGAATGGGAGAGAAGCTGATCAGAGCCGAGCACCTCCCAGTGTGCCTGTGAGGACAGGGGTACAGAACACGTGGTTTGCAAATTAGCAACCTGGTCCTGCTGCACATATCCCTGACTACTCCAGGTTGCCGTGGCCTGGTGGAAAACTCCTGCCGAGTGCTCCCCATAAAGCTGATCTTTTCAATAAAGAGCTGAATATTAATAAAGGCATAAGCCCTGTTCTTTTCACCCTAACGTATAGAGCCCATGACACCCCTAGTCCTCACCTCTCAGTGCTCTTTCCAGGGCTTCTTGTTCCTGGCGATCGCTTCATTGAAGCTGACCTTCCTACAGTCCCTCTTAAGGTGTCCAACTTGCCCGCAGTAATAACATTTTCTATCTTCATTGGGCCTGGGCCTAGTGTACCACGGGGGTAAGATGGGTTTTCCCTGTCCTCTGTCCCTCGGGTCCTGACTATCCCTTTTTCCACCATCAGTCCCTGACACTTCTCGGGCTACTGCTACCATCATTCTGGCCTTGTTCTTTGCCTTCTCTTCCTCTCTGCGTAAATATACCCGCAATGCCTCCTTCAGCAGCTCGTTGATTCCCTTCTCCTGCCAATCCTCATTTTTTTCCAGTTTCTTCCTGATAGCCAGGAAGTTCTTGACACAAACTGCATCTTCAATAGCACCTGGTCTTCTTGGCTCTCAGGGTCTATGTTCAAATACTGTTGGAAACCCTTTTTTAGTCTGTTCAACCATGCAGCAGGTGTCTCCTCTTTCTCTTGCATTGAATCAAAGGCCAATCTGGCATTAGTGCCCTTTGGGACTGACTCTTTGATTCCTCGGATCATCAGAGTCTGATATTCCTTCATACTCCTTCTGTCTTGGGCCTGATTAGGGTCCCACCCCAGGTCATCAGTTGGCAGTTTCCGATCTGCCAGTGGCCCTGCCTGATTCTCCCTGTCCCAAATTTTCATGGCTGCAGCCCTTATTAACTTAATATCTTTGGGATTAAATAAAATCCTAAAGATAGAAGTCAGTTCTCCCCATGTGTAAATGTTCGGCCCCAGAAATTGGTCCACCTGCTGTGCCACCCCGGCCGGATCCTCAACTAAATTCCCCATTTCCTTTTTGAATCCTCTCACTTCCGAGGAGGTCAGAGGGGGCATTTACATAACCTACCCCACCAAGCACTCCACCCATTGGTACTTCTCTTAGGGGAAACATCTGAGTTCGGGACCTAGTGTGGCAATACAGGCCTTCACCCTGAGTCTCGTAATGACCTGGGGCTTCAGCAGATTCTCCCCACCAGTGGAGGTGATAGCTCCTTCCCATTGTGGTAGAGGGGATGTGCTCGGCTGGGTTATAAGGGACTTAGGAGTAACAATATTAAGTGAGGGAGGCATAGGGCATGTTGAGGGGTCAGGGGCCTGGAGGGAGGAAATTAATGTGGGGAGAGAAGGGGTCTGAGAGGGTAAATTCTGCTGCACTATGACTAAAGGCGTAGAAATTAGCTGGCTAAGGGGCTCTTGAGGGGCTTGCGGCTCTTGAGGTGGGGTATTTTGTTGCGTGGAAGGAGGGATAGAAGTCTCAAGTTGTGAGGAGGGTGGGGAAGCAGGAGTTTGAGGCAAAAATGGTGGATGGGTAGTGGAGGTCAAAGAAGATGGGGGAGATAAGGGGATGGGGACTTGAGGAAGCGAAGAAGGAGTGGAAGCTGAAAATTGTTGAGGTAAGGATGGAAGTGAGGTCACTGGGGTTAAAGAAGGTGGGGAAGGTGTAGGGATGGTTTGTGGGGCTTCTCGGGAGAGTTGAATCGGAGGTTCAGGTAGGGGAATCAGTTCCCTTTCTAATACAGGACCTTCGACGTATAGAGGAGAAGGTGGGGGAGGTAAGTAGTCAAGGGGATCCCACCTCTCACTTGGTGGCTTCTCTCTCTCTTCTGTCTCCTTACTCTTTTTCTCATGTAACTTACAGATTTTTACCACCTTTTCTCTCCTGTTTTCACCGCCCCAACAATTTGCGTATATTAACTGTTGTCATCTGATCCAGGCTGTTCCCTCAGATGTTGCCTAAGCTGTGTGCACATCCACGCATCCTGGGTACCAAACCGTGGCCACTCGAGATCTGACTTTGGCCATACCTCCATACAAAGATGGATCATTTTAAACTTATCAAGTCCCTTAGCAGCCTCACTATCCTCCCATTCTTCTAACACTTCTCCAAGAGGGCTACCTGGGGGAATAGTTCTTGCTTTCTTATATTTTCTCCCTAAGGAGCACTGACTGCTTGCACACTGTCCCATACTTATCTGATACGCCTTCTCACAAAAGGAAATGAATAATGTGCCTCTACCCGAACAGAAAAGTACTGACAGGCAAAACAACAGCTACAACTCACTTACTCTTATTCCTCCAACTCAATTTTACTAAAAATTATAAGCATTCCTTAACCAAAGCTTTGCTATTTCTAACCAAATACCAACTTGCAATCCTAAACCTTGCCTCTGCCCAATGCCAGAGGAAAAGTAAAACTCTCCTTTAAATTATCTCAAAAAATACTCAAAACTCAGAAGGAATGGTCAGCCTAAGAGTAGTCTTTACTGATTCCAACTAAGAACACCTTCTCCCAACGACAAAGGCTAACCAATAGGACCGGGGGAAAACTCTTATGTAAATTAATGAAACCAGTGGGGAGGTTGGCAAGATCCTCACGGAGCACCCCCCCTGCCCCTGTCTTCACCCTCCACCTGAGGGAGGTGGGTGAGGGTCCCAGCAAGCTATTCTCTCCCCTCACACCCTTATCCCCCTTCACCAGAAGCACCAGGGTTCGGTCCCAGCAGGTCAAGCACTATCCCCTCCCGAGCCCCCTGGGCCTCCACCTAAGGCCTGGTCCCAGCAGGAACTGAGAAGTCCTACCCTGCTACTTCCTCTCCTTCGAGGACAGCTGACTTTGTTCCCTCCCTGCACCTTATCCTGGGAATCGGGTCCTAGGGTTCCAGACTTGCCCTACCTATCCCAGCAACTACCGAGGGTATTTTAGTCATTGGGGGTCGCTTATGCGCTGCCCTTTGAAACCCCCACAAGGAGCGTCTTCATACGTTTCTCTGGGCCCTAGTTGGGCCTCACTCACTTCCCCCTCCTCCTGGCCAGTTGTCTCGGTTTGAAAGACAGGTATCTGCTAAGGAGGAGCAGGACCTCCTTAGGAAATGTGGAATCCAAATCCCCTCCCTCCG